>JAPYYV010002503.1:0-20577 GCA_030522625.1 Copidosoma aretas
GTTTGTCGGCTCGCTTTGTGCCAATCCCTGACTGAGCGTGGTTTGTCTAGTAAATATAGGGGGGGGGGGGGGGGGGGGGGAAAGGCGCCAAATTGGTCAGTTGCCGAGGGTACCAGAATGCCTTAAGCCGCCCCTGAAGAGTTATGGTGATACAATTTACTACTTAAATTAAGTTATTATTATTTATTATAAACAAATCCGTCTACATATTTCTATGAGGTCCTGTATGAGTTAAAATAATTATATCGGTGCAATGTTTCATGCCGGAATATTATAGTCAACTAAACGAAAACTTAAAAGAATACCATACACTTCTTTCACCACAAATAACCAAATCGATGAGTATTAAAGACCTAGCTCAAAATTTACCTTAATTAAAACTGCTTAATAGAGCGTAATAGTACTTATAAAAACAAAAGAGTATCAAACAAGAATACCTTTTTTAACAATTCCAAGAATATGAATTACAGCAATGCATCAACTGGCTGAATTAAGGTCGATATGCATAGATGATTGGTCCAGAAATAAGTCATATAATATCTTATAATGATACAAGCATTGAAAAGTGTGAATAAAAGCACATGCATACTACGATACATCTATGTATGCACAATATGAATAATTAGCACAATGGCACTGTTTCACTAGTAGGCATGTTAAACAGTTCATAAACCCTTTATCAAACTCAGAAAAGGCATACAATTTTTAATTTAAGGCTTAGTATACTTTAAAATTTGTAGCTCTTAACAGAATTTTGTATGAGACGACATTTAAAAATATTAAATATAATGTTAATATACAAGAATTTCTTGCAGTAAAATTTTTATTATTTTTCAAACATAATTTTCAATTAAATCAGCCTAGGCTTGACTTTATAATCTTCTCCTTCACAGAAATATATTAGTAGTATATAAATAACAAAATCTACAAAATGTCAAATGTTTCACAATCGTTCATAACAATCGATTTCTGTCACTAATTGTGACCCAACACGGTCTTGACATCGCCTTGAATATAAAATAAATTTAACTTATGTTCATATTCTGACTATACCTTTTAAATAATTCAAAAGAAATTTTAAAAATAAACAAAAGTAAATTTTATTACCCATGATAATAATAATAATTATAATAATAATGATAATAATAAATCATAGTAATCTTTTTTGCCACGGCAAAAGTTATCCGGTATTATTCGTTATGATAAAAAACAAAATAAACGAAAATTGTCTAATTTCAACAATTCTTCTAATCAGGAATAGAAGCTACTTTTTTCTATTTGAAAAGGTCACTATTTCAGAGCTAAATTGAATGGATTGATTATTGTCAACTTGTGATCCTTGGTAGAAGGTATCAAGCAATAGTACTTGTAACGAAAAATTAAGCCACAGTTCTCTCATCATTTCCTCTGACCGGAGTTATAAAGGATTTGTATGAAAAAATAAAAGAAGAATATTATTTTTTCAATCAGACTAGTATCATTTATTACCATAAACTTTTGTGCCAAAACTAAATTTACAGCTGAATTTTTTCAATAATAAATAAACATAACAAGCTTTTGTATGTTCTCCATGTATTTTTTAGATCAATGATGTGAGATTTTTTTTTCGTAAAAGGTTTATTTTTGTGACCGTTCCCAATAATAATCGATCATTGTTCATTTTTTTTTTACAGCACTAGTAATCTAGTATTTTGTACATCTTAAGTAAAATAAAATCAGCATTTGCTCGTTCATTAGTAATTACTTTCATCATTATTGCAAAATTGATATATTGTGTGAAAAAAATTATTTTAGGGTACATTTTTCATCTTTATAATATACATAAAAGTGCTCCTAATGCTTGCTGAAAAATGTCTAATGTTAAAAATATCAACTGATATTTATCATCGAAAAGATATGGGAATTAGGTGTTAAGAGAAGCCTGTGTATCTCCCCTAGATAAACTGTGTTTGTGATTTAATGCATATTATCTATTACTTGCTTGCATACCCATCCGAGTCATATCTTAACATTTTATTCATAATAATTGACTATGATTAACTTTAGTGTCATTACACGGATATCTGATTATTATTTATAATCAAAAAATAAATAAGATGAGACAATGATTCGGCTTCAATATTATTCTTTTCATAGAAGGTGGGAGATATTCAGGGGCAAAGAGTTTAAAAAATCATAGAATTTCTTATTTTTATTTACGGCAATTAATGGTCATACATTTTTTTGCCACGACATAAGTTATGCGAGGTAATTTTTAATCAAAAAGTAAATTAAAAAACACAAACTTATCTTTAAGTCATATCAAAATTCCAACAAACAAGGGACTTCTTTTTAATTTAAAAAAGTTCATTTTTTTGACTTTATCTATAATACGGATGTGATTAATCATTTTTGACTGTTATGCAACAACAAAGATTATGGATTCTTTTTTCGTATCATAGACAAACAAGATGAGTTATTACTTGTCCCTTCAGTATTCTTTGATCAAAAGATAAAAAAATCCAAAAAAATCGATTTCATTACTTTTATCTGTAAAAAATGATCGTCGAAGGCTTGCATACAATGACTTATGTTCTTATTAGGTATGTTTCCTTATTAAAACAAGAGTCATAATCGCTAAAAAAAACAAACTCTACTTTTACTCATAAGGGTATAACTGTTGTATTGATTACTAGATCAGCAATTGTTTTGAAATATAATAAAAACTTGAGCGGTCTTAAACAAATTCTAAAGTATAATTTAAATGGTTTTTTTGTTATGAGTGTTTAGATGGAATAGTAGAGAAAATTATCATCACAAAAAAATATTTTTCTTGGAATTCCCAACTTGTTCATTTATTATTATATTCTAAAATGTTAATAAAATGTCTAAAATCCTGCAAAACGATTTTTTCGTTAATGAAAAATAATTTTTGGTCTAGACCTTTAGCATAACGTTAAAAAAGAAAAGCGATAGTAATGGTATATTTCTTGAATATCTACGACTTTTGTATTCAACACTTTATTGTTAAAAGTTAATTTTTTTATGCAATGGAAAAAACTGTAGTAAATAATACATCCATGTATCCTTGTTACCGCTACACAGCGTGGCCCCGAATAGTGAGTTCAAGATTTATTGGATACATCATCATATAAACTTAATATTTGTCATATAGGCAACCGCGGACAGCCAACAAAGGGCAAACGTAGGTGTGATTAATCCAATCTGCAGCAATCGTCAAGGAACTTTTCTTAAATAGAAAGATCTGTCACAGGAGTTGCAACTGGAGCTTGATAATTTTTAAGCTGGCGAACAGTGCGACGCCTACTAGGGGCAAAAGATGTAGGTGCATAAACCGATCCGGTAGTAGCAGAGTACCGAAAGATTATTCTCTGTGTAGAACACAAGAAGCTATGAGCCTGAGATTAGGCAGACGTGTAGGAGAACACTTCTGAAACGGTGTACTCACCTGGAATCAGAGCATGACCTCTATCGTGCTGACTCCATTAAAAATGATTAAAAAAAACAATAATATCAAAATCAATACAACTTATAACAACCGTAGGGACTGCTGACTCGTAACGTGAAATGTTGGAACGCTATATCAAACAGAAGCAATCGAAGTAGTTTGTAAAAAATTAGATATCTACAATATTGCTATTACGGATATTGACGAATTCAGACTACCAGGTGAAGATACATAAGAATTAACGTTCACAGGCCGACAGAGAACGAAGACTTTGTAATGAAATAAAGAGCCAAAAAAAGTAGTAACAAAGCGTAGTTCGATAATAAATGTCAAAAACGGTCGAAGAATGTCGGGAAGCATTAGTAGCATATCAAGATAACATCAATGAGGCAAATTAAAAATATATGACGATAGAAAAATATTGATGGAAAAAAAGTAACACATAAATAACAGGAATTAGGGAAAGAATACAATTTCGGATATAAATACATAAATGAATAAGATGTATATAGAAAGTAAAATACACGTCGAACACATGCAGAAATGAACTCGGTTCGAAAATAAGTCTAAAATCAAATAGTACTCATCAAAGATTAGGCTAAAAACCTAATTGCAATTAAAAATCATGATTTGGGAGGAATTTAAAAACTATTTCAATGGGCTACTTATTATATGCACAAATACCGTAAGGCAAACAATAATAACGTTGATAATACGTATAGCAGAACCGTAAAATAACGAACCAAGGATCAAGAAAGTACTGAGAGCTACAAAAAAAATTTTAAATAGTAAGACAGCTGGAATAAACGACATGCCAGAAAACATGATTAAGTAAGGGAAAGAACGATGAATTACAGAAATACACGAGCATATAAAAAACATAATAAATAAATGTATTCCCAACGAATCGACAGAACCTGTTATGATAACAATATTGCAAGAAAGAGACAGATTACTATGTAACCACTATAAGGAGACTTCACTGCCCCAAACTTCTTATGAGATAATCTGAAATATATAAATTTTAATAGTCCAACCATATACTGAAGCCATTATAGAATATTACCAATGCGGATTTGGGCACGATCGTTTGACCAACGATCACATGTTTACTGTTAGACAAATAATCTAAAAAAAAAAAAGAATACTACCAGGGAATTCACCAATTTTTTTTTAGATCCTAAAAAGGCCTATGAAGTAACTAACAAATCGGAGATGGATCAAACTCCTATATCCCTTGGAATCGCAATGATGTTGGTAAGACTTGTGGAACTATGTTACAAAGAAATTAAAGGGACGTGCTCGGGGTAAGGTATCTGATCCGTTTCTGATTAAAGAAAGGCTTGAGCAAAGAAATCGTCTGTAACCTTCATTGCTTAATCTGGTTCTCTAATATGTTATACGCCACGTTTACGAAAACGGTGGAGGGGAAAAATATTTAAAAGGGTTTTTAGTTTTAATGTCTAGGTGTTAAACATATAGATGACGAGGTAGTGGATCAACCAAAACAAGCTCATGAAAACTTAAAAGGATTTATTTAATAATGATCATAAAGATCAATAAAGTTTACAAGTTATTACGCTGTCGCTGGGGATTACGACGACAGCGGAGGAGGAAAGGAGGGAAAAAGGGGGACAATAGGGAAACAAAAGCGCGTTAGTGGCACGAGAGTGACTTGGCTGCAGCAAAATACAGTAATGTACTATGTTTAAACTGCATACAGACCAAGAAAATTACCGGCTACAGCCAACTTACTTACACACGTCCACCAACGCGTAATAAGAAAGGTTCTATATATACACAAATTAACTTTAAACTCAACAGACTTTACTCATAAAAATGCTGAGTACACATGGTGCCAGTTGGCCAGCACACCACACGCGGAACGTGCTCCTGGCACACAGCTGGCTATTTATTTAAACTCGATGCACTGATAAACTTGCTGGATAAGCTCGCATTGGCTCAAGAACACGCACACACTGAAGGGAGGGGTAAGGAAAGGGACTGCTCGACTGATCACAGCACTTAAACACGGGGCACTTGAACGGGAACCTACCGCAAATTCCAACGGAGCACCGGCCACGTCGCTTATTCCTGAAAGGGCACGGTCGCCGATCACCAAGGGTCGAGCCGAGCAGGGAAAGAGAGAGTGGCAGCAGCAGCACAACAGCTTCAGCGGCACGAGCTCCGGAACTCAAGCAGGCGCAGCGACAGCAACGAGGGGTCTGGCAACGCGTGCGGCGCCGAGCTAGCATGAGCCCGAAGCCACGCTAGACGACCTTTCCATCTCTCTCCCTCTCCGGCTCAGCAGACGTCACGGTGCCACGACGGACCACACACTCTCTTGTATATATTTCTATGTATACCGGTGCGCTCTTACAAGGCCTGCTCGAGCTCCCGTTCAACTTGGTACGTCTGCGTGTGCATGATTGGAAGGGGTAGGAGGGGAGAGCATATATGCGGCAACGTCCGTTGAGCTGAGGTGAACCGTCGCACGTGCGAGAACACCTGTTAGCCATAGAATCTCTACTTTGGTATATACAGCAAGCCGTGTGAGGGGGATAGCTAGCTTCGAGACCAGCCCGCGCTGTTTGCTGCTCGGGAGACTCGTGACACGTCAAATCGCCGTGTCACAAAGTACTCTTCTCTTTATACCAAGAGACCCGACAAGAGCGTGCGCACTTGACAACGGCGATGTTAAGTCTATTGCTTTAGTACTTATATACCGCGCGTGTACAACGGTGTCACTCTTATCACTTATGCACACTTATATACGTGTCGATATCTAGTTATATTCTAGTAATATAAATTAACCTATATTCCAACACGCCTCCTTAAATTTATATTACATTTGATAATTCTAGTCCTTAAGAATTTATTTCAACATATTTCGAAACTTTAGAAACTTTTTTTTCTCTAAAGCCTTGGTAAAAATATCCGCTACATTTTATTCTGAACTTACTTTTACTATATTAATTTCTTGTTTCACATATACTTTATGCTAAATTTCCGAAATTCGTTATACTAATAGTACCAGAATTATCTTCATAAACTTTTATAGGATTACAAATTTTTGTATTAAAATCAGGTAAAAGATGATTTATAACTTTAATTTCACTCACGCATTCAGATAACACTACACACTCAGCTGACGTTCAGGATTTTGTTACACTATTTTGGTTCTTAGATTTCCAATAAATTATTTAACTATACATTTTAATTACATATCCTGTCGTTGATTTTCTATCTATTTTATCCCCGGCCTAATCAGCATTCACAACACAACCTAAACAACCTAAAGTTTCAGCATTCGAATTTGTTCAAAGCTCAATTTTAGGTCTTTGGTTAAAAATAAATACTTAAGAACTCTTAAAGAATATTTATAATGAGTGTCATTGTAGAAATTTTAAAATTTACTTTAATAATTAACACTGAAGCTAATATCGGGTCTCATTCCCGAACTTACGTATACAAGAGCTCCAATTGAATATCTATACTTTATTTTATCACACGCAGATCGCGCTGGATCCAATTTTAAATTTTGTTCCGTCAGTGTTATATAACATTTCGGATTTACAACATCATATTTCTGCGTTACATATACAACATAATCTTTTTGATCGAACGACATTATTCCTTCATCAATTTTATAATTTACATTGATATAAATAATTTTTTATTCTTCCCGAAGCTTTCATTTAAAATTTTTTTAAACAATAATTTTTTGGTAAATTATATTTGCTTCTATCTTTACAACAAACTATTAAATATTCTACGGAAATAATTGAATAAACATTATTATTATTTTTATTCTATAATACATTTATATATATATATATATATATACACATATATACGTATACTAGTGAGGCTGCACGCTAACCCCCATATTTAAATATATTTCTTCTCATGTCTGAATAATAAGTAAAACAATTTTTCTTTTAATACACACACATGCCTACAAATATAGATAGCCAAAGCGATCTTGTGAAAATTCGCAAAAAATTCGAACAAATATAGTCAATATATGAAATGAGTTTACTAATTTATCAAATAATTGTTAATAATTTGATACTTGTAATGGCTCTTATTGGTACTTAAGGTTAATATTGATTAATATGTATATGTATACAATAGTTACGAAATCATTATTATTCTAGAAATAGTTATGAGCCGTTGTGTGTTATTTTTGGTCATTTTAAAATCAATTATGGAATAAAGATTACAATAAGATATCATTTTAAAATTTTTTCTTAATATTTCTAAATGTGAATTGTTTATTTTATCATCTTTCCATTTCTAATATAGATTTTTGTACACTTCTACATTTTCTTTGTTGGTTTCATAACTATTAAGAATTCTTATCTTCTTATATTAGTACAATTATTATTTTCAATTGACTAAATTATGTAATTGATTGAACATACAACCACGTGCTAGAATTTTTTTTTACATTTACATAATATTATAATTTACAACGCATAACATATTTTTAAACTTTTGATCTCTACTGTCGTGCCTTATTTACCTAAACAAATATTTTATATTTTTACATAAATCATCTTCCTTCTGCGTATCCCTCCATTATATTTAAATCTTATATTTCTGACTGATATTATAATTATTTTATTTGTTGTTTTTTTTGCTCTTTACATAGCGATGTGTGCTTACAGTCTATCACTTAAAAACTTTAAACTCACCTATACTTTTTTATTTTGGCTTTATTTTTATCTCTGCTTTTTTCTTTTTTTTTTTTTACATTTTACGGATGATGGAGCTGTTAATTACCATACAGTTTTTTTCTATTTTCTGATTGACAAAAGTCTTCCTTTATTTTGTAAAATTATCTTTGATTTTGTCAAATTTATTTTTCTTCGGTGCTCTTTGTATAAATCCTATGTTTTCCAATCCTCTACTTTTTCATGCACAACATTAACATCTTTGCCTATTTTGAATGATTTTTATTGATCAAGTCCGTTAATTCTTCAATTAGGCATAAATAAGGCCACCAGCTCTTATCCATTTTAGTTATGTCCACAAAGCAGTTTTATTCCCTTTTTCTTATTCCTATTTCTAGACTAACCCTCCCGCCTCCATTTCTTATATATATCCTGATATATTTGCATTTAAACCCAACATGATATTTGTAAATCTGAATCTATTTATCCCCGTTTTCTTTTCTTTTTCATGCCCAAATCCAGGCTTACCTTGCTTGCCTCCAGCTTCCGTATATATCTTCTTGTCTTTGCATCTAAACTCAACTTCATATTTTGAATCAGCCATCTATTCTTTCTACATATTTTTATTCTGTTTCATAGGCAAGTCTCAGCTCCGTATGTACAACATTATTTAATTATTTTGACCATAAAAAAACTATATTCAATTTTAAATTTTTACTTTTGCTTTTTCGCTTGAGCCTAATACTGCTTTTATTGCTCATTGCATCATAACTGTGGTTTTTTCTGTGTGCCACGATTATTTTTTTGTTAAAATCCACTCTCCTGGGTCCATCAATCCATGATCTCGCTTAAAACTTCCAATGCCTCTATTCAACTTGAAAAAGATCTGTTTTTATCCTTGTTCATTCCTGAAATACAGATTTTTTTACGCTATATTAATCTAAGTCTTTCTGCATGGGTTTTTTGTCTTTGAATTGCTGGACACCTAAAGCTACGTTATCAGATCATTTAAGACAGAATATTTTGAGTTTGCCTACTGTTACACCTCAAATATTATTTTACATCCACTTACCGTCTATATTCTCTATAAATGAACTCAAAATTACCAAGCTACATAGGCACCTTTGCACTAACCTTTTCTTTTTATTAAGTAAATTTGTTTTCCCCCGACCGTAATAACCTGTTTTTTGTATATTTTTAGATTCTTTTTAACATTTTTTCCATTTTTTACTCATCTCCTTCATATACAATTTGACCCGGAACATTTCACTATTTATGTTATCGAATTCTGTTTTTAAGTCTACAAAAACAGCATATAATTTATTGCCCCATTCCTCTATTTTATTTTCAATCAAACTGTTTATTTCAAAAATATGGCACCTTGTTCTTCTTTTTTCTCTCCTTTATTATTTCACACTCCTCCACCTACTTTTTTACTTTTTCAACGATTATAATTGCTAATATCTTGAATGCTCTATTTAAAAGCACCTTTTTTCTGTAATTTTAACGTCCTTCTATTCCTTTCCTGCCTTATGAATTTGATAGGTTCTTGCTATTTCCCACTCTTAGATAGTATTTGTGTTAGTCTATAAGCTATAAAGTATGTTTTTGAATTTAATCATGCAAAATATTTGCAGATTATTGAAACAGTTTTCCCTAATTCTGTCTTCTTCTCTGCTTTTTTTTTAATTTCTATATAGACATTCTATTATTCAATGATGTATATATCCTCGTAAAATCATTTTCGGCATTGCTATTGACTCCAATACTTCTTTATTCGTTTTCCGTATAACATGTATCATTGCTGTCTCTTGACAAATTTTTAAAATCATTTTTGTATGCCTCTTTCTATATTAATATCCCTCTTTTTTTCCTGTTTTTTTTTTTAATAGCTCTCCAAGACTCCTTTGAATTTTGCTTTCTGCTACTATTCTTAGTTTTCTTAGGTTTGTTTAATTTATTTATCTCTTATTATCCTATTTGTGCATTTTGCGTTAGTCTTTAATTCTATCTTTACTCTCTCTTTCATTTTTTTAGTATTTTATAAATTTATCTATAATCCATATATTTTGCTTAATTATTGTGGAATCCTGTTTATCAATTTGCAATGATTTGTAGCTTTATAGATTTTTCATTTCGAGTTCTTCTGCTACTTGTGTAATGATATTACGTAACCTGTCCTATTTTATCAAGATATTTATTTCATATGTATATTTGCCCACCAGCGTGCTCTGCTTGCCAATTATCCAATCATTAATATTAATAAGATAAATCGTTCTAATAATTATCATATGAACATATAAAATTTTTTATAATAATCAATTTTTTTCTTATTTAAAAAGAAGATTATAATTGCTTTATTTTTCAATTTAAAAAATTATTATTCAAATATGTTTTAGTTTTTTTTTTATTTATGAATACTTTAATTTTTTTTTAATGCTGTTTTGGAAATATTCCTTTTAAAAAAACTTTTAATTAAGAAATAATAGAACATTGAAAAAAACGATTGCCTAGGCAAGGACTTCAGGCAGATACACAGACGTGATGGATTGTGATTTTAGATAATAAATAATCAACCTCAACTTAGCACATATTGACGAGTGCATTTATATGAAACAAATATAGTACCTTTTTTTGGGTTAACTCACCGGCTCTTTTTTAAAACTTACCATTACTTGAAATACTTATAGAACAACTATAAAAGCTATGACGAACATATTAAAAATAATCGTACTTTTGAATAAATTTCATAGATAAATCATTTTAATAATTATCATATGAATATATAAAATTTTCTATAATAATAATCCATTGTTCTCTTATTCATTGAAGAAGATTATCATTGCTTTATTCTTCAATTTAAAAAATGATTATTCATTTATATATTAGTTTTTTTTTTTAATAATTATTTTAATTTTTTTTTTGTATCTGTTTTGAAAATAATTCTTTTAAAAAAACTTTTGATCTGAAAAATAATGGAACATTGAAAAAAACGATGCTTGGGCTAGGACTTCGTACAGATACACAGACGAGATGGATTGTGATTTTAGATAAAAAATAATCAACCACAACTTAGCACCCATTACCGAGTGCATTTAATTTATATAGAACAAATGTGATACCTGTTTTTAGGTTAACTCACCGGCTCTTTTTAATATTACCATTACTTTAAATATTCATAGAACAACTATACAAGCTATGACGAACATATTAAAAATAATCAGACTTATATAATTACAATAATTCCGTCGGTTAAATTCATTTATGCTCTTTACAATTTTTGAGCACTATTTAAACATTTTATACAATGACAGCCATATTATTTGAAAAGTTTTTATAATTTCAAATGATTTTAAGATTTTTTTCAGCTTAAAAAACTCCCTACTTCTTAAAATTTTTTGACTGCATAAATTCCTATGTTTGTTTATTATGATCAATATCTTTCTACTCGATGTATTGTAAAATTTGTAAATAAAATTTGAAAAATTTATTACAGACTTAAAATTTGTTACAATAAAGTAATTTATTATTTTTTTACAGGTGTTTTTTTTTTAATTTTTTTAATACTTATATTTAATGTTATTTTAATTTATAAAATAATTTATTCAAGATATAAACAGTACAACATTTAATTACAGATAAATCTTATTTTTAAAAAAACATAGTTAGGAAAAATTATTTAAATGTGTTGAATGTCAAAAAAGTTTTAAAAGATCGACACATTTAAATAGACATATATTAATTCATAATGAAGGACATGAAAAGAAATTTGTAAAAAATTTGGTGAGGGTTTTAAAAGATCAGGCGGTTTTGGAAGGTTTGGGAGTTTCGCTTAGAGGGGCGAGGAACGGGGAGTCCCCCCTTTTATACACGAGTCTCCGCTACGTATGTGCAATATAATTTTATTATTTAATCCATAAAAAATAATTTTTGATTTAAACTTTCTACTTTATCTCTTTTGCTTAGGCCTAAAACTGCTTTAACTGGCCTTTGCTTCTAATCTGTCGTTTTTTTCCATGCCGGAAATCTTTTTAGTTGAGAACCACACTTCTAAGTCCATGCCCTAGTTTTTAACTTATAATGAATCCACTACGAATTCAAACAGATGTAATTTTATCCTTTATTTATTTCTAAAAAACAATTTTTTTTTTTTTTTTTTTTTAATTTCAGAATATTTTTTGTACTTTATTTATCTCAGTCTTTCTGCTTATATATTCTGTCTTTAATATTTTAGGCGCCTTAAACAACGTCATTAGATAATTTGAGACAGTTGATTTTGAGTTTGCCTACTGTTACACCTCCTGTATTATTTTAGATGAACTTATCGCCTATTTTTTAGACAAGTAAACTTAAAAGTTCCAGGCTTCATGGGCAGCCTTGCCTTTTCTCTTTCATAGTTTTAAATAAATTTTTTAGCCTCTGGCCGCAATTAACTGCTTTTTTTGTATAGTTTTAGAATTAATTTAACATTTTTGTCATTTTTATACTTATTTTTCATAAATTTTTGCTTTCAATTAAAATATTTAGTGCACAAATATGGTATCTTGTTCTTCCTTTTGTTCTGATAACAGCCCAACTCTCTTTTAATATTTTTTACCTCTCTACCAATTTTTCTACATTTTCAGCTATTGTAATTTCTTAAATCTTATATGTTACATTTAAAAAGCTACTCCTCTGTAGTTTCTTAGTACTTCTACTTCTTCTCTGCCTTGTAAATTTGATAGATTCATGCTGTTGCCCACGCTCCGATAAAATGTATGTTAGTGTATAAGCTATAAAGTTTGTTTGTCAAATCAATAGTCCATATTATTTGTAGATTCTAGAAATATTTTTCCAGAATTCTGCCTTCTTCTGTGTCTAGTGAGGTTTTTATTTTCGGCAAGACATTTTTATTTTCAATGAATGATAATTTCTTGTAAAAAATTACCCTATTAAGCGCCACAGCGCAAATTTTTAGCATGCATGATGCCGAGATAAGCTTCGAAACCTTCAAGAGTAGTATTTTGCGTGTAAGTATTTAAATGCGTCGGCAGAAAAGCTTGTCTCATCGCTAATTTAAGAATTTTCTCAAGATCTATAGTGATACATACAAAATCTATCTTCCTAAGATCCAAATAATACTTTTCATTCATTGAAATATTGAATATATTGATATAGGATTCTTTTCACGGCTTCCATACGTATAATTATAAATTTTTGGTGTACGATTATGAATATCGTTATTCTATTTATTATTATTATTTGCTAAATAATCAATTTTCATAAAAATTGGTTTTTAATGTAGGTATTTGGATACTTATAAGATAGTAATAGTGTTGTCAAATTTTATTACGAAAGGAAAAACATGTTTGGAGGGGAGCTCGGGGGGAGGTGGGGGGGGGGGAGTCTGGTGGGGAGTTAAGGGGGAGCTGGGGGAGTGAGGGCGGGAGGGAGCTAGCTCAAATTATTTGAAGTCATATTTCTAGGTAAAAAGAAACGAATTTTACCTTATTTTGGGGGGGGGAGCTGGGAGCGAGCTGAGGGGGAGCAGGGGAAGTGGGGGCAGAGGGAGCTAGTACTCACCCTAAAACCATACAACTATACAGCGTGTATTAAAATAAAGTCCGAAAAACCACACTACCCTATAGTCTTCATCAATACATGATAAAAAGCTAAACAAAATTTTTCAATCGGAAGCATAATAGCAAAGATATGGTCAATTTATTATGAGTAAAAAGCACCAATCAGCACGTTATTAAAAAACAAGGGTATCAACTAATGAACTGCAACGGGAAGGTTAAAGGTCAAGTAGGCATGTCAATAAGTCATCGTGATCACCGTGGCAGCAGCAGCGGCGGGGTAGGTGGGTAGGGCTCGGCAGAAGAAGGGGGAGTTATATTCGTCTTGCAGAGACCAAGGTTGATAAGGTAGATATTGCACCGACTTAGGGTCAAGAAGGGCACTAAAAAGATTTGAAAATAATCCGAATTGTAGCATAACCAATTACATATGGCTCAGTTATGCATTTTGTTTGAAAGTAATTATGTTCTACAGAAAGAATGACGAAATCCTCCTCCTTTTGAGCAATTGATCAGGTTTCAGTTGTCTATCGGGTGATAAATAATACTAGATCAGTGCAACATCTCAAATGAAAAAATTTAGCGCACTCAAATACTCTGATTTAAATAAATGGATAAAGACTCGATAAAAAAAGCTAATCAATTTATGAAATCGAGCGCGCGATAAAGACAACGTCTCGAACAGTGATTTTCGGCGCACTTGTCTAGTTTTATTATTAATGATAATTAATTTTTAATATTATAATGAATAACTCCTCTTAAGGTCAGAAGATTGAGTCTTTATAAAAATCTCCATCGAGTAATAAATAATACTCGACCAGTGCAGCATCTTAAAAAAAAAAAATTGTGCGCAATTAAATACTCTGCTTTGAATAAATAAAAGAAGACTTGATAGAAAAAGCTAATCAATTTATGAAATCGATCGCACGATAAAGACAGCGTCTCGAACAGTGATTTTCGGCGCACTTGGAAACGGCTATGTTAAGTTTTAGTACTTATATACCGCGCGTATACAACGGTGTCGCTCTCACCACTTGCAAACACTTCCATACGTGTCGATATCTAGTTACATTGTAGTAATATAAATTTACCTACATTCTAACACTAAGTACCATCAATAATGACAGGAACAATTTTACAGATAAAATCATACTAAAACATCATTTGGTTTATGCGTGTTTTTATAGCACAAATTAACTTTTATAATCACGACACTTGTTGCAAAATCTCAAAATTCATGTTTATAAGACTATCATACTGACAGTCATATTGTATGGAAGCGAAAGGTGGTATTAACAAAAAGCACAGTGCACTAATTTGCAATTTCTAGGTGAAAAATATTAGAAAAAAACTTTAAGGCAAGATTACACGGAGGAGTGATATTATCAGAGAATAAAGACTTTCACATTTTACCAAGGTTCAGGAGCTTCACATAGAACTAAATATAGTTAGAGTCGAAAAAGTTGGTAGATCGCAATGGGCTGAAATGAACACCAACAGAAATGTTCGTAGAGTTTTAGTACAAAAACCAGTAGAAATTAAAGCCGTTAGGTAGACTAAATAAAGAATAATAAGAAAACGATCAGAGAGACACTGAGAGAAATTAATCAATTAAAGTGTGGAAACTAGATTAAGATAGCTCAGGACAGGAAAAATTGGCTGTTAATGTTCGAATCTCTGATGCGAAATAATGATAATGATAATAATAATAAAAAAAATGATAATTACGATGATAACAATAATGGGAAAAATGTTTTTTCTTCTATTTTCGTAAATTTTGAGCATCATAGAGAATCTGCATTGTATCTTTAAAAAAAATGTGTGATACAAAAAATATATTTTTATGAGATCTACAATTCAGTGTTTACCACTTAAGGAGTTTCGATACAAATCATCGACAATAGTTGGAGGCGCTATTTTTGTCTTAATCGATTGTTTGTTTTCTTATAAACAAACGTACGTTTTTCGGGCAATCTGAGCCATGTAGATATTGAGATATATTGAAATGAAAAATGAGCAGTTTAACATGGGCTCTTATGGGAAAAATTGTCTTACCGAAAAGTAAAATACGTTAGTAATAGTTAAAAAATCTGAAAAAATTATACTTGATTTTCCTCCGTTTCCATGCTAAATAAAGAGAAAATCATGATTTTCTCTACTGAAATAGAAAACTTCGTTTCGTGAATTACGTTAGGTTGGTAAGACAATAGCCGCTCAAATTGAGGTTTCGTAATTACCTTTTATGAATGAAATTTTGAAAATACCATCAGACACGCAGGAGAAAAATACATAATGCTAATTAATTAAAAATTGTTGCATAAAACTTTCATTGGCAGCATCAGGAAGCAACGTGACTCAAGATTAAAATTTTTTTTGTTTTTTTCTGTATAAATCATTTGCTTTTTTTTTATTGAGAAGTAAACCGTATACGTGTATAAAAATGTACATTTTTATTGACTGTTTTTATTTCAGAACCATCAGAATTTACAAAGTTATATTTGTTACGATACGTCCACGGTTATTCTTGCCATTGTTAAATCCAGCATTGATATTGTAAAAAGTTACTTTTTTCACAATCTGGTTCTTTGTAGTACGTACTGAAGGCATTTTTTGTCAATAAATTAAATAATTTCACTCTCATAAATTTTTTCATACAAAAATGGTTGCTGAGGGCAATGAACGTATAGTTTTGTGTACACAAATATTTGAAAGCGTTTATGTAATGCAAAATAAGGATAGTCACCTTTCACAATATTTATTAGACTCATTAGTCAATAAGGTACAACACAAGAAAATTTGAATTTTAAGAATATCTCAAATTTAATCTCAGAACATATGTCTGAAACTATAGTCTACAAAGTTGGAGAAAGAAAACAGATTTCGAGGTCGAGTCTTGAGGAGTGAGCTGCTGCTTCTCGACAATATCTATGTGGAGGTGCGTGCTTGTGCTGGTGTATCGTCTTAACAATGGTACTTAACTGAAGCCTATGTATTATGCGTGTGAGCCAGCCTGATTGCTGTAAGGGGACGGTATATGCCGGGGCCTATCGGAGCTAGACAATGCGCGCTACCAATTCGGTATTTTAATCAAACTTTTTTTTTTAGCATTTCCAATGACAATCGATAAATCACAGGACCAAAGTTTTGATTAAATAGCCCTTTATTTCATTGAACCTCTATTTTCTCATGGTCAATTAAATGTAGCATCGTCTAGATGAAAAATCTTAATATTTTTATTCAATTAAAATCAAACAATACAAACAGCATTGAAAAAATTGTTTGGAAAGAATTTTTTAAAGGTTACGATTGAATATTTCTAATTATTAAAAATAGATGTCAAATTTATCGTGGGCAACAGAAAAGGTAGTTGCATTACCGCACATCGCATCATGTGGATAGAATAGCTAGTAGAGTTAATTGTGATTATACTAATTATTAGCATTAATGAAATGTATATAATTTAAACAATTTAAATCTAAAAGTGTGTTGAAAACAGTAAAGTTTTTATAAAATTGTAATATGTAACAGAAAATTACGATTAAAAAGTTGATGTGGTCTGTTCGCCTTAATATCACAAAAGGTCAAGAAAGTAACGTTAGATATAATAAATATACATTTAAAATTACTTTTTGTGCCATAAGCGTTAATTTCACTAAAGTGAATGAGGAACCTTTTTCAAAAAATATGTTCCTAAATGATTACCGCAAAGTAGAGTAGAAAAATTAATAAGTAATATGATTCTTATTTCAGAAACATTTTTACTAACAATAAAATTATCCACATTTGGAGTATAATATGATAATTAAAATAATTAGAAAAATGCTAAAAACAATTAGAGAAAGCTGCAAAATTGCTAGTACGTATAAGTATTATAATAATATCAAAGTAAGGCGTAATTAGGTTGTACGCAGTTATTAGGTGATGTGCAGTAATTGTTTCGTTCGCAGTAAGTGAGTTATCAGATCGCACAAAATTCTAACTCCGAGAGAAGAAGCGATAAAGGAGAAGGTGAGGGAGACTTTTAAGAGTAAAATTTTTTTGCATACGTAAAAAAAATGGGGGAAACATGCGAATTTCGGAGGAGGTGGTGAGGGGTCGGGAGTGGGAGAAGAAACAAATAATTTACGATTGTGACAATCACATAAAAACCTAACAAATTCGTCGATGATTTCAGGTGATAGGGGTAAAAGGGGTGAGGGGGGAAGCTTAGATTTAAAAATCTTTACAACTATATGTAAGTATCCGTGCTTCTATCCCCTATGCGACGCTTATTATTTTTTGTAATTACTTGTTTTGTTTCAAAAAGTTACCTAATAATTGTAGACGCTTTGATCATAAATACTATTACAATATATCTACAAAGTAGTGTTAAACAGTTCATACTGCTAACTTACACGGAGTTCTGAGAAAAAAAAATTTTTCAATGGTTTCACTCATGCTTGGATAAATATTACTTTCGACATGGCTTAAAAAATTGTTTGAAATTATTCATTTTATATGGATTTACATAATTTAAAGAAATTAACTCTTATACAAACAAAAACTAATGGACTTGTAAAAAATTCTATGAATCGTTGACCGCCTTGTACAATTATTGATTAAAAAATTAATGACAATCATATTTTTTAACTTTATCATCGAAAAACTATCATCGTTGTTACAAATTTCTTTTTCTTTTTAAGTAAGCGAAAGGTTTTACATCTCTCATAAATTCTACAAATGATTAAAGTCTTTCGTTAATCCATGACAATTAAATAAATTTTATTCTTACAATGTTCATTCAAATGATTTTTAAATATTTCTCTAATATGTTATAATATTAAAATGTCATTAAAAAAAAAAAAAAAATTAAATATATTAATTTAAATTGTTTAATTCAGTTGATTAAATGATCAACTATAATAAATGATAATATTCACACAATAGTTATTACTCTAAAAAGAATCAAGAATTTTTTTTAATACTACAATTATACCTTATGATGCAAGTAATACATATTATTTTTATTTATCCTACACAGAAATTAATTTTCATTACTTGTATATTTCTTTATAACGAATAAAAAATGACAAATTTAACTTTGAATTATCATCAGAAATTGTATATATGTACACGGTTATTGTCTTAAAGTTACGAAACATTCACCTATCAACATGAAATTTTAGAGATGTAAATTCTATACATATTACTATATCCAGCAATTTATAATATAAAACATTATTTAATAGCAAATTCTTGATAAGTATTGATTTAACAATAGAAATAATCAAATTATAATAAAACATTTCGCTCATTGTATCATAAAAATATAAAAGGAAACAATTCATTTGAAAATTTTTTTCATGACATTATAAAAAAAACTGTTCTAATATTTCTCTATTCGTACTTTCATTTTTACCTACATGCAATCGAAATTTATTCGAACAATTTGTCTATTTATTTTCTATACTTAATTTTTATTAACAACATAACTTAAACAAGAAACATTTGTAAGTTGCTTTTGTTTCAGAATCAATTCATTGCAGCTTGTGTATATTTTATTCCTGATTAAGGTGATTTTTTTGGTTCAGCTACATTCACTGGCATGTAATACTCCCCCATTTAAGATAAAGCGGCACCACATCATGTTTATTATTTTAATTGCACGTGAGATGAGTTTTTATAATTATTTTATACAGGAGAAAGAGAGAAACTCATACCAGTTGCTTAATATTTCTCTCACGCCTGTCGGCTTAATCAGTTGGGCGTGTTGCCATACATAGGCCCGTCGCTCTGCTGCACAGCGTTGGGGTCACAGTATGGCACCGACATAGTTAGTATATTTATTTATATACATATATATTTACAATATAAGTGAGCAATCAAGAACCAAGCCACATAGAGAATCCAGCAATTCTGCTGCAAGAATTTACTACACGCATTCTCTTCGCATCAACTGGTGGAGACACTCACGCTGCCTGTTGTATCAGTACCTAAGGTCGGTCTCCCTTCTTCTTCATAAATTATTTATTCACTTTTGCCAGAGTTACCTGCACCATTAGAGCGCGTCCACGTTTTATTTTTCTTTCTCCAGTGTTTTTAGGTTATCTTAGGGCGTCATACAACCGAGTGTGTTATTAAAGTTATTTTAATAAGAAAAATCGAGTTGTAAAGTTTTTATTTTGATTTACAGTTTCAATTATGTTTAGGATTGAACTAGCTTTAAAGTACATATTTTCATGCAATGCTAATTTTATTCTTATCGCTTGTACATTTACTTTCTTTACCTAAATTCTAAGAATTCAGTGCTCAAAGTGACGGTGTTACTGTTATGATGCCTTTAAAGCCAAATACTTGCCGAGCGAGAAAGACTCTGATAGCTTCTCGAATATTCTCCAATAATACCTTGCTGTACATAGTTTAAGTTACTTTCTGATTTAGGGCTTTTTTTCACCTATCTTTGACTTCAAATGTAAGAACTTATACACGCATACATAAATACAGTATATACTCATAAATTCAAGGAGCTTCGATGGCTTAGCATTTAGCGTGCTAGCTGCCTAGTCTGAAAAATTTCGAGCGGCCGGGGTTCGAATCCCGTCGCAAAATATCGAGAAATTTTTCTCGGGCCTTTTTCGACAGGAGAAGGACCCAGGATACCGAAAAACCACTCATCTGATTTTTAAGACGATTAGTGGATTTTTCCGAACGATTTCTGGACCTCCAGGGGCTTCCTTCCGGGGAAAGCCAACACCTGGTCAGCTCGTCGGTTAAGTCACTATCGATTTTAACAGTTGGTACGATAAGGTAGATGGTTAATGGAGGAGATCCTTCCATTAATCTGATACCTTCCGGGGTGTGCTTGAGACGATCGCTGCACCCTGTAAATAGTACCCAGTAGGATGGATGGCCG
>JAPYYV010002504.1:0-20577 GCA_030522625.1 Copidosoma aretas
CCTAAGCTAGCAATGCACTAGAATATTTAAAAAAAATCATCAACTGTAAATTCGGGACCCAGCCTATCTAGGAACTGTCAAAAAACTGTGAATTCTTAGCCTATTGCCACGAGGCTGGGATGCTCCCCAGTGCCCGTACGCAAGGGTGTCCTGCCAACTTCTGCTGAAGTTAGCAGTGCACTGGGATATTTAAAAAAAAAATTATAACTGTAAATTCGGGACCCAGCCTATCCAAGAACTGTTAAAAAACTGTTAATTCTTAGCCTATTGCCACAAGGCTGGGATGCTCCCCAGTGCCTGTACGCAAGGGTGTCCTGCCAACTTCCACCGAAGTTAGCAGTGCACTTGTTATTTTTTTTATTCAAAAAACTGTAAATTTTTAAATAGAACTGTGTGAGAGCTGTTAAAAAACTGTAAATTAATATTCTGAAATGGTTGCATTATTTTAATTTTGTCATGCCAACTTCACAGACGTCTTTAAACATCAATAAAGCTTAGAAATATAATTTTCTTATCTTTCATAACCTATATAAGGAGCTTGTCTTTTTATACGTACCTTTACATGCCATGAAATGAAAATTATGTATACAGTTTAGGTCAACCTCAGAGAATTAATAAAAAAACTACGTGACTTTTAGAGGAAGCTGAGCAAAAAGCTACTGTAGACCACAAGTAGGGTAGAAAGGATGAGAAAGTATCCAAATTCAGGCAAGGTGATTAATGATGTTGAGGATAAAAAAAAATTACTCGACAACCAACTGTATTTCTAAATAACAATGATATGAAACATAAATTTAAGCTTATATTTTTACGAAATAATTGTTAAAGTTTAGAAGTACAATGATATAATGCTCCTATTATGCATATGCAGAACCTGGTCCATCATATTAAAATAATTTGCTGCATTTGAATAAAGTTAGATGGCGATAATTTATTTAGTAATATCCTAACCAAGAAAATATTTAAGAAAGATGATAACGTATGCATAACATGTAAAGATCTGAAAAATCTAGAAAGAGGATTTTAAATTAGGACATCATGCTTTAATCCCCATGAATATCTTTTCTAATTTACTATATCTTCCACAAAACGAAATCATCTGGAAACTAAAAAGTCAACATAAAACTATTGAAGGAAGGTTGCATAATTATTGCAATTTTGAAAATGTGTAGAACAGTGAATCATCTTTGTCAAATCTAGTTATAAATTTTTATAAAGGCTAGAGGTTAGATATTAGGTGAGAGGGGAAGGTCCTTTTATTACATTGGGGTCGACAGCTACATAAGAGTCTAGAAAAATTTGAAAAATCATAAGTTGTTTTTAAATTTTCAAGCATTTGTGTTTTAACATTTATTATGAGCAAAGATTTTTATAAGTGAAGATTTGGTTTATGCATGGAAGGTATCACTCACACTTATGATAGAACAACTTACTTGCAATATTTCAGGATATTCGTATGTATTATTACTCGTGCATCTGGAGTACACATCAGTAACGTTCAATTTTTTACATGAACGTAGTACTTGCAATTGATCTGGGTGTAATTTTTGAATATTGTCTAGTTGCATCAGAATATTATGATCAATATGCAGTTGCGTTGACAATGCCACCCACTTGCTAAAAGACAGAAGTACACTACTTGTATGGTATTTGACGTTCTTAAAATATTCATTTTACAACTTTTAATAATGAATAAAAAAAATAATATAAATCAAGGATATACATTTTTTCTATATTACTACAATTTAACGTCATGTTATTTTTAGTACAATTGCTGGATATTGTCCATCAGAGCTGTCACCCAAAGTACGCTTCAAACATTTGTAACACATAAAACTACGTGCTAAGTAATGATTTTCAATCGAATTTCATAATGCTAAATTTTCTTTTTACATTAGACTGTTCATTCATTATTACATTATACTACTATCATATATTATATTATTATATTATAATACTATAGGGATATAAAGTACTCTTAGAGAGCATAAATATAGTAAACTTGAATCTACTTTACTTTAAATTCCCTGAATTGAATTTAACAATGGGAATTTATTAAGGATTCTTGGTTAACAACGTAAAAAATATCTGAAATCATTTCACAATTATTAATATACAATATATTTTTGGCATTAATAGAATTTACACTATTTTTCTGGGAAAACAACATGCTTCTTTGTATCATACTTTCTATGACTGGTACTAGCTTGAATATGTTTTAGAATAAATTTAAAAAAAACAAGGTACAATTATAAGGTGACAGCTACTATAATAGTATGTGAATGCATCAATTGTTAATTTTCTATAACACAATTAGCTTCTTGTAAGTAAAAAGCTTCTTATGAAAGTAATAAGAATAATACCTTATGTTTTAGGGCAAACTGCCCACTCTGCTCTTTATTTTCTTGATGTATCTCTTAAGTTAGTGCATAAGCACACGATTAGTTAAAAGCAAATAAAAAAGTAGAAAACTCATGTCAAGTGTTGATTTTACAAACGATTTTTTAAAGTTGACCCTAAACTCGCCAGGCTCACTTTAACTCTGGTTTGGACTTTTAACCCTTTATATCTTTTTTTTCGATCGGCAATCTTCGACTTTCGCGATTTCATTAGAAAGAGAATTATTTCCACTACCTGGTTTTAGTTTTTGTAGCATAAGGCCCAACTTTTAGCCGAAAGAGGCTATGACTTTAGGTACGAAATGCAATATTTCCCATGAGACCAATGTTAAAATATCGATTTTCAAATGAGTTTTTTTTTCGACTTTTGTCGGAAACATGCCCTGAAATTGTAACTGTAGATTGGTTGAGTCTCATTTTACCCTAGATTTTAACCTGGGTGCAATGGCTCAACTTTTAAAAAAGGTGATGAGCCACCTCAAATCAGCATCTGACACCTTAAAGTTTTATTTCTACTCCTTTATTCGCTCTGATCAGATCATGTGCTTATGCCCTCGCTGAATATACTTATAAGAAATTCAAATGGCAATCAATTTTTATTGATCCTCTTCATGGACAAATCTCCGGTCACAGAGCGTTTCCAACACCCCATTAACCCATAAATACCTGCACTAACAAGAATTCTTCACTGTATGAACAAAGATCGATATCCCTTCAAGGAATACTAATGCGGAATAACTGAATTTGCAATATTTTTAGTACACAAACCTATACTTGCTCATATAATTTTAAAACATTATCATAATAATATAGGTTAATGTTTTATTAAAAAAGATTCCACATAATATATTGTTTAAAACTGATGGTAATCTTTTGTTAAATAATTGAACTGTACTAAAAAGTATATTGTTTAACGTCAGTATATTTGAAATTATGCCAAAACATCATAAATGTTAGCCAATTGGTTAGAATTGCACATCACCGTTATTAATAATTATAGTCTGGAACATTAAATGGCTATTACATCTTTATGATGTAGGTCAATGTATTTCCGTTCTCTAATGTATGTTGATGTCAATATATGAATATAACGATATTTCTCTGTTCTTCCTAAATAATCATGAATTTGGAAAAAGTTTGATGCGTATATGTGTAGATATAAGTGAAGATATTAATAAACAGTGATGTATCTCTGTACGATTTAGGCTAATAAGACATTGCATGTGTTACAGAAAGTGATAAGTTTTTAAAATTATTGAAATAAGTATAATAATTGTACACATAATTGTACACACAAACAGAAACACGGGTTCACCTCCCTAATGCACCTTACTGTTTTACTAAATAATAATAAAAGGGGCAAATGATAGACATTTAAATTAAGGAAAATAGATGCAATTTATACATTTAAATATAAAGCTCACATTTACAACGCAACAATTATTAAGTAAACAAAGTAATAATGATTTTACATTGTCATAATTACAAAGACAGAAAAGAAAAAACTAAAATTCGGAAGTGGCGAGATAAACACCATACAAAAGCAAAAGATGAAATATTTTAGAAAAAAAAAGTGAGTAAGCGTCAAACACTAGAAAAACCGCTGCCGATTTATTGTCACAAAGCTTCCTCATTTACATGTTCTACTTATTTATTACACACTCACTTATCATTTTTCTTTTTTCTTCAACCATTTTTTTTTTTTTATGGAAATTTCATTATCTTATTTCCTATCACAAAAAATTATAAAACAACGTTATGTTTCGAAAAAATTCATTTAAAATATTTGATTTAATAATTCTAATTTTAAATAGACAATATACTGTACATCATCTATGTATCAATTTGATTGAATTTTTTATTTTTGTGAATTAATTATAAAATATTATCATCTATTAAACCAACGAAGTAGATTTGATAATTGTAAGCAGGATAAAAAAGGTATCATTTGTTTTAAAATCAAATATAGAGGGTCAAATCATTAATAAAATAACATAGAATTCCTATGAAGGAAAACATTTAAAACACATTGATATGGTACACATAAAAATAAAAGATATTTTTATTTTAAAAGGATACATATCACCAAACATCGATAAACATATGTTTCTTAGTCATTTTTATTAGATAACAAATTCTTATATATATTACAGTATAATATTTATCAGAGATTTGAATTTCGATTCATATAATGATAAGAGTTACCTAGAATTACTTTTAAAAGATGAAAATTTTACGAAAGCGTTACCAATTAAAATATCTACGACAAATAACAATACTCAAATTGATGTTTTATTTGTTAAAAATGTAGATAACTACACTTCAGGTGCTTATAAAAGTTGTTTTTCAGACCACAAACCAATTTTTGTAGGAGTTAATCATAAATATACTTATCAACAAAATAATTCAATAATAAATATTGAACACGATGAATAAACGAATAAAACTAATCCTAATAATAGTAACGAAAATGAACAATTTTAAAAGAATTCTGAAATTATTGATAAGAAAAACAAAGAAACAACTTTAATTGATCGTAGTATGACTCATAACTTACAAAAATTTGAACATAAACCTCTATCGAATGATGATCAAGTATCTTGTTATGCTAATGCTACTTTACAAGCATTATTTCATTGCATAAGAATAAGACCTATTATAATTTTAAATAATAATGATATATCAAATATTTTAACAAAATATACGAGCAAACAATTAAATATATTAAAATTAAGAACGCAAGCACATGAAAAATATTCTGAAAGAATTCAACAAGATGTTATTGAATTGATACTAGATTTTTGTTATAAAGTTATTGATATTAAGAAAATAGTTCAACATAAGTTAACGGGAAATACTTATTGTGATTATTATAACTATGTTGTTCAAGAAACAACTAATATTATTGTTATTTCATTGCATTTACAGAGAATGGTATACCAAACGTTGATGATTTGCAAGATATAAAAGAGTTAATTTAAAATAAAATAAAACAAATTAAAAATGACCTTGGTTCTACAAATTTACTCAATTAAAGAACTTTTATAGATAACAAAAAAAAATAAACATTTTGCAACAATTATTAATTAAAGTTAAAATAGTAAACAATTCTTATTGGTGTTTAAAAATCAATGATCTTACATTAAATAACTAATTTACAAAAGAATTAACAATTAACGATATCATATTAAATACATTGAGTGTAATACATCATGAAGGAGAAAATATATCAGCAGGACATTATACTAATACATTAAAAGAAAATAAGAAGTTTATTCATATAAGTGCTTCAATAATTAATTAAATACATCCACCAGAAAATATATCTAATGTTTACACAATTTTTGTCGAAAAAAAGAATTAATATTTTAAATATCTGAAAAAGAACTCAAAATCTTATAGTTTAAAATGCTTTTAATAATGAGTAGTAGATGAAATTTTAGTATGTTGTACAAACTGCTGTAGGATAATTCACTGCCAAGTTCGGTAAGCCTCTGTTGGCTAAATCTTAAAAAATTTTTATTTAATTACCTAAATTAACGGTAAAAATATACGGGTTAGTTAGTAAATATGCAGACCTCGACAACGTCCAAGGTCACGCGGTATTTAACAGTTTCAACTCTCGTGAGATCCAGCACTAGTTTTTAATTAAAAAAACTTTCATAAAACACAAAAATCTACTACATAGTATATCATGTTTTTTGTTATTCTACCTGACCAACTTAATGAAAATCAAAAACATTTTTAAGAACTCTTAGATATTATTTATAATCGGATAATTTTATATTAATCTGATCGGTGAGAGATGGGAAATACAATTTTATAGCTCGGTCCTTATGTATGGCATCCTATGGGAGAAGCAAAAAAAAACTCTAAATCTTATAGTTTAAAATGCTTCTAATAATAAAAAAATTAAGAAAATTTAATATTTTTCAATTTGCCGTACGATAATTAACTGCTAAGTTTGGTAGGCCTCTGTTGACCTAGGAAACGTCCAATTATGCACGCTATTGAAAAGTTTACAATTGCTTAAGATCCAAGTATTATATTTCAAACACTAAGTAAATATTACTATAAAATAGTCACAAATCATTAAAATTTCTTTCTTATTCTGAGTCAAAAAATAAAAAACTTTATTCTTCATCACATTTCAAGCCTACAATCAAAAGAAAATGAATAAACTTAAATTACTATTTTATCGTAGTATGTATGGCTGAAGGCGAGGACTACGAAATTTTCAAATATTTGATCAATATTTAAAAATTAATTTTATAAGATTATTGAAAAATATTTAAAAATGTTATTTCATGCATTTTATTAAAATGAAAAAAAAATCCAACGCTCCAAAGCAGTACCTCAAGGGTGGTGTGGAAACCTGCTGGAATTTTTTTTTTTTTATATTCATGGAAATAAAATATGTTTTTATGTAAGCGAAATCTATGATATTATTTCCTCAGAAATAATGAGCATTACTAAAAATAATGAAAATTGTATGTTCCATCTGACTGTAAAAAAGTTGTTTCAACAGTGATGTCCCAGGGTTTGTAAAATTGTATATAATATAACGACGGTATATAGGACGTGTCATAATCCACTGTAACATTTAAATTGATAATGCGTTCTTCACTATGATGTTTTTCTTCTTCTTCACTTTTATAAGAACGGAATGTTTTAACTATATAAAGCTTATACTCGTAAAATGATTCTCTAATCACAAAGAAATGTTTTTTCAGCCGTGATAAGAATATAAAAACGAGAAAAAAAGCCCATTTGTAATAAAATCAATTAAGGAAATCGTGAGATACGACTGATTATAGACATTCCCTACTTTTTCCACGCACACCCAGCTACTCAAAAGTTTTTATCCTTACAAAATACGTGTTTTTGTGTAAAATTTAATGACTATTCACGATTTCTATCGTAAAATAACTTTAGATGACAATTAGTAGCTAGAAATTCATCTTTTCAGAAAAATAGATTTTTTAAAATCGGTACATAAATTTTTTTTCAGCGGTGATAGGAATACAAAATACAAAAAACGCCCTATTGGACCAAAATCGGTCGAGAGAATCCCACGATATTACTGATTATATGTATTCACTACTTACAGCCGTACACACCCACCTACTACATTCTTTAAATCGTTACTTTATACGTTTTTTTGCGTAAAATTCAATGATAATTCATAATTTCTATCGTAAATTATCCTCAGATGACAATTATAAGCTCAAAAATCTACTTTTTAGGAAAATTTTATTTTCGAAAACCGATAAAATCGATATATAAAAAAATCAATGTATTTAATTAGAATTTTTCTTCTTAGCGGTGGTTAAAATTTTAGAACAAAAATAATAAGCCTCGTTGGATCAAAATCGGTCAAATAAATCATAAGATATGACTGATTATAAACATTCCATACTTACACCCCCGCACATCCAGCTACTAAATTTTTTATTCCTACAAAATACGTTTTTTGTGAAAAATTTAATGATCTTTTAGAATTCCTATCGTAAATTATCATCAAATAACATAAAATAGCATAAAAATTATTTTTTTCGAAAACATGGGTTTTGAAAAATCGATGAAATCAAAATAAAAAAATATGAGGAAGAAATATAAAGCAAAACCTAAATTTTTTTTTTCAGCAGTGATGGGAATCCAAAAACAAAAACAAGAAGTAATTTGTATCTCAGAACGAAAAAATTCCGTCATTATTAAAATCGACCTAAGACATGCTGAGATATAAATGATTATACTTAATTTTTAAAATCAAGTCTTTTAATAGGCGCTAATTAAAAAAAATAAAAAAAATCATTAAAATGACTTTAAAATGGTAGGTGTAGCAAGTAACTATTAAGCTTCGGTCTTTAGCTTCATAGTGTTCTATTGAATGCAATAAGTTTTACCAAAAATCATTGAGGAACAGACAGTTCCATATAATTTACTTGCCTGGGGCCTTCTGATATGTGCAAATTTAAAAAACAAAAAAAAAAAAAAACTGAAATGACTACAAAATCGTAAGGTTAGCAGGTTACCATTGTGCTACTGTCAGGAAATTATTGGATTTTTATTAAATGTACAAT
The DNA here is from genome assembly GCA_030522625.1 of Copidosoma aretas. Classification (NCBI taxonomy): domain Eukaryota; kingdom Metazoa; phylum Arthropoda; class Insecta; order Hymenoptera; family Encyrtidae; genus Copidosoma; species Copidosoma aretas. The sequence goes on from JAPYYV010002504.1 coordinate 8,483, forward strand.
ATGTAACAACAAATCATCAAGCGATTCACGGTCGCTTGTAAGTTACTTGTCTCATGCCTTTCAAAATGCGCAAATTTTTAAAATATGGAAAAAAACACTAATATAACTCCACAAAGGTAGGTGTAGCAAATACCTTTTAAGTTACGGTCAGAAACTTAAAAGCTTTTAGTTAAATGCAGTGTATTTTACTACAAATATTCGAGCGACTAAGAGTAGCTAGTTAGTTAATTGCCCTACACCTTAAAATATGACCAAATTTTAGATAAATCGAAGAAAAATCTGGAATGATCACAAACTGGTAACTGTAACAAGTGACTATTGACCTACTGTCAGTAGCTTGATAAATTTTGATCTATTGCTATGTGTCTTATAAAAAATCATCGATTTACGGAGACTTACTTCTCAATAACTTGCCTCGTGCCTTTCAATATAAGCAAATCAAAAAAGAAACGAATAAAACAATGCAATTACTACAAAAAGGTAATGAAAGCATGTTACTTTAGCGAAGGTCAGTAGCTTAATAGATTTTTGATAAATGCAATGTGTTGTACTATGAATTGTCAAATGACTGACAGTCACTCGTAAATTACTTGTCTCTTGCATCTTAATATGCGCGAACTTAAAAAAAAATCGGATAAACATTAAAATGATTTAAATTTCTTTCTTATTCTGAGACAAAAAAAAACTTTATTCTTCATCACATTTTAAATTTACAACCAAAGGAAATGAAAAAACTTAAATTACTATTTTATCGTAGTATGTATGGCTATAGGCGAGGACTACAAAGTTTTCAAATGTAGGATCAATATTTGAAATATAATTTTTTTTTATATTTATTCATAAGACTATTGAAAAATATTTGAAAATGTTATTGGATACACTTTATTAAAATAATAAAAAAATCCAATGCGCCAAAGCAGTACTCACGGGTGGTGTGGAAACCTGCTAAAAACTTTATTTTTTATATATTCATGGAAATAAAATATGTTTTTATGTAACTGAAATCTATAATATTAATTTTCTAAGAATCAATAAGCATTACCTTGAGATTCTTGAAAATAATGAAAATTGTATGCTCTATCTGACTGTAAAAAAATTGTTTCAATAGTAATGTCCCAGGGTTTGAACAATTTTTAATAATATTACGACAGTATATAGGACGTGTCATAATGCACTATAACATTTGAATAGATAATGCGTTCATCACTATTATGTTTTCCTTCTTCTTCACTTTTATAAGAACGGAATGTTTTAACTATATGAAGCTTATACTCCAAAAATGATTCTCTAATCACAAAAAAAGGTTTTTTCAGCTGTGATAAGAATCTAAAAACAAGAAAAAAAAGCCCATTTGTGATACAATCAATTAAGGAAATCGCGAGATATGACTGATCATAGAAATTCCCCACTTACACCAACGCCCACCCAGCTACTAAAATGTTTTTTATCTTTACTAAATACGTTTTTTTGTGAAAAATTTATTGATTTTCCAGAATTCCTATCGTAAAATATCATAAAATAACAATAAATTGCAACAAAATTATTTTTTCCGAAAAAAAAAGATTTTTGAATCGATTAATTCAAAATAAAAAAAATATAAGGAAGTAATATAAAGCAAAACCCAAATTTTTTTTCAACAGTGATAGAAATCGGAAAACAAAAACAAGAAGTAATTTCTATTCCAAAACGAAAAAATTCCGTTTGATTGATATAGACCTTAGACATGCTAATATATGACTGATTATATACATTCCCCGTTTACACTCACGCAAACCCAACTACGAAATTTTTTAAATTTTAACTTAATACTTTTTTTGTGTAAAATTTAATGATCTTTTTAAATTCCTATCGTGAAATATCCTTAAATAACAATAAATAGCTTTAAAATCTACTTTTTCGAAAAAATAGATTTGAAAAAAAGAATAATTAGATTAAAAAAGAATATACAGCATAATCAAAATTTTTTTTCTTAGCGGTGATTGAAATCCAAAAACAAAAAAATTAATCCCGTTGGATCAAAATCGGCCGAAGAAATCCTGAGATATGACTAATTATGTCAATTCCCTACTTACACCCACGCACACCCAGCTACTAAATTTTTTTTAATTTAAACTAAATACGTTCTTTTATGTAAAATTCATTGATCTTTCAAAAATCCTATCGTAAAAAATATTTAATAAAAATAAATAGCATAAAAATCATTTTTTTCGAAAAAATCGATTTTGAAAAATCGATAAAATAAAAAAAAATACAGCAAAACCCAAAGTTTTTATTAAGCGGTGATAGGAATCCAAAAACAAAAAAAAGCCCTGTTGGATCAAAGTCGGTCGAGGGGATCCTAAGATACAACTGATTACTCACACATACACACACACACACACACACACACATACACACACACACACACACACAGAGAGAGAGAGAGAGACGGACGGACGGATGTTTTTGCGAGAGTAATGTACATCGATTCTAACGTCTACAAAACGTATTTATAACATGTTATCTCGACATGTGATTTTCCGTCCATTACAAAGCTTCCTCTATGAGGAAGCAATACTACGCACATCACCTACCTAAATAAAAAAACATAATATAGTTACATCATCATAAATGAATGTTTGTCAAATATAATAACACAAATAATCATCTATGGTGTAAAATGATCATAATAGCAATAGAACGTGATTATAATAGCAGACTGTGATGAGGCTATGCGTAACAACACAATACGTTGGTTGCATGCATGATTTATCATAGATAACACTTTTGTCCAAATCGTTATTCATAATGAAGGGAAAAATCGTTGCAACTCGTAGATACAACTTTATTGAAATTATGCGTGGCGCGTTCCAGTACCTGGTTTGTTACAAATATATTTTTGCAACCTGAAACAAAAAAATATACAATAGTTAAATTACAAAGACTCTTAAAGAGACCTGTTATCAGCATCGTACTAATAATAACAAAAAAACTTAATCCAGATGCAAGTCATCATACACATTTTGAAAAATATTTGCTCTTAAATTTAATTGAACACTCGAAAAACAAATCAGACAAATTGCGTCGCCATAAAACAATCACAATTCAGCATGAAGAAGAAATATGAAAATAATTTGGATACATTTTTCATCATAAAAACATTATGATTGACAAGTATTCTTTAGTTTGCCGAATAACAAATATCTTTGACCGAGACAAGAATATCTAATTTGTAATAACTAATATTTTTTACCATTCATTTATATTTTATGTGATCTGTTTTACAAGTAATTATTATATTACTGTAATAATTTTAATATCACGTTTGGGGACAAATAAATGCATATAAAGTAGGTTGACTTCAGGTATAGCTGCTATACCAAATTACGACTGTCTCTGATTTAGCATAGCAGGTATTTCGGACCAGGCAGTGTCGCACTTCCCAGTTGCACAGCGTGGGTATACGATATCGCTCAATGTATACACTGTCATTTAGGTTTAGTAAGTATATGGGCTCAGTACGGCTTGTTTTCCGACTAAAATCGCTGACACACTGACTCTTGGAACAGGCACTGTACTACCGATAGCACTGTCTATTGTTGGAAGCATACATTTAGATACCTGTATATAAATAATGGCACAGTAAGACATTATTAACGTAACAATTAAGATAACTGCAGAGTAGCCATACAGTTTTAACTATTTTTTAATTCTATCATATCCATCTTATGATATTGGTGAATCTAGTTATAAAGATATTTTCATTTAACTGCATCCACACTGCTAAGAAGAAAAACAGATGGATTTATACGTGTCAATGAAGTATGAAGTAACAGTTACAAATGTTATAATTTATTGTAACGAAAATTCTCTACATTGCTTGTAAGGGATTATGTTAACATTATTGTGCTACGTAAAACTTTTCACGCAATATATATTTTTGTATGACATAATAATATACATTTATTTATTATGACTTAACATAGTCATGAAATAATAATATTCGTGGTAGTCTTACTAGTAGCCCCATCTACGAATAGACATATTTAGTTTTTTTACAGTTTGAATTAAAATAATAATTATATTTTACTTCAGTGATAATATACATTTTGCCTCTGAAATATCACCTTTAGTATTCTTTTCATATTCCATATGCAGGAGAATAACGATGTGAAAGGCAGGTGAACAAGTCGAGTCCTTCAAAAGGATAGATTCAAATTTATATTAAAGGCTTTTTACACTCAGTTCATTGTTAACAAGCTCGTCGTCACTATAAATGGGTAATCTTAACTTCTTTTGAAAACACATATACTTATCTTTGCATACAATGGAATGCGAAAAGGGTAATGAAAAGATTCATAGAGGAGATTTTTACTCAACTCTGTCTTACAAACTTCAAGATTTAGTGGAATATGGAAAAAAATATTCAACAGACAGTCAAGTAGACGTAAGGGCTGAATAATAATCTATGAGTGGCTGAGATGGTATTTTAGTAGGTGTCGCATGATGTGCGAGAGGGTATAAGCTTTTACAAGAAATTATTACTTTATATTAGTAGATAAACATATAACATACTAATGCAGCGTTTTTATTTGCGTGTTTTAAGCATGAGCTCTTCGGCTTGTAACTCAAAATATAACAATTTTATTAGTTATAAATGCATGAATTTTCGTACGCATATCTTTACATACACATAATAAACTTGTCTACTTATTTATTTGGTCCTTGAGTGATCACTGATTAATGTCCTGTATGAATTCTACAATGAAGAGGAGGATGCCAATTCTACTATCTCAAAGTATGTATTGTAACTTTTCTCTCAAGTTCAATTGTAGGCTACCACTGAGTAGCATATAATCTTGAAATCCTTAAAGTAAACTTTTTTTCATTGCCAGCCATTGATTTTTACCACAGATAAAGCCTGCTATGTATATTTTTTTTCCGCTCTGATTATAATTTTATGAATACGTGAAAACGAACAATGTATTTATAGCTATTCTCATATGTATTTATTATAAAACAAATGAACAACTATATAGTATGATGATTAAAATTAAATTCTGGAAGTCAAATGCACATACTTAACGGTAACGATACAGAATAATAAGACCAATGATTTAGAAGTAAAGCTGTCATTTAAGAAATATACAGATAAATAAATGCAGAATAATGCATAAGTTGTTTGTGGAATACACGTGATATTCTATATGTGAATATATGCGTGTATAGATGCATGCATTTATAACTAAAAATTTATTCAAATCCTGGTAGCAACACAGCAAAATTATAATTGATTTTGCCGTACATACATTAGTTTCTGTGTGCTGGTAAAAATAATAGGGAAGGATATTATACAATTAAAATCTAGTAATACATAAGCACTAAAAATACTGCTAACTCACGTATATTTGTTTCAAAACACTTGCCTGTAATAAGGTAGATGGCATTTTATTTTAATGAGGTCTGTTAAGGCATCCATACTTCTTGCTATCGAAGAGGGTTCACTAACAATAACTTGTAAAACACCTGAGCTTCTGGAAAACATCACAAGAGCAACAGATACAAAAAATCCGAACAACATAAAATTAAAGACAAACAAATACAGATGGACTATATGTTGAGAGCAAAAAACTACGCTGATGGCAATAATGATTAGGAAAAGAAAATGCCACATTTTAAGTTACAAGTAGAAGAGTTCATTCTTAAAGCACACAAATTAGTACGCTTACTTAGTATGGTTATACGTACATACGAGTATAAGAATATTAAGGATTGGTTTCTTGTAATAGGTAACACCCTCTTGCCCAATCATCTCAGCACCACCTAAATTATCATTTACTCCTCAAGCCTATCCAACAGTCAACTGTATTTATTATTTTCCTACTTCACTTAATTTCAAAGTTGTAAAGACAGAGTTAAGTGGGAATTTCTTCAATGTAACTTTTTATTACCCTTTTAGCATCTCATTGTATGCGGAAATAAATACATATGTCTTTAAAAAAAAGTCGAAAATAATATTTAATTAGTTACTACGAGCTTTTTAACAATGTACTGAGTTTTCAAAGCCACTAACTCCACTCTAAATTAAAACGAGACCTTAGAAATTGGCAATAGCAAGTATATCGTTATTAAGTATATAGGCGGGAGGACATCAGCAGTGCTAAAAGTTTCTTAGTGTACCAATAAAGATATAAAACTTTTTTTCTGATGTCTCATTATTGCTTTTGTTTATATGGTGTATCTTATTTATCATTTTTTTAATAAAATTAATTTCTCTACTTTTTATGTTTAATTTTTTATACGTAAGATATCATATGAATTATACATTAGTTATTTTTTAATTATAGTCGTCAAAAAAGTTGATGTCTTTTCGGGGCTACTGGCAAGACTATAACGAATTTTGTTATTTTATGACCATGGTAAGTCCAAATAAATTTAAGTATTATATTATATTATGTCATACAAAAATATATATGTGAAAAAATTTACAAAGAACAATATTCCAATTTATTTAAACTCCCGTACTACAACTGGTTCGATTGTTCAATATTTATTATAGAGAACGCGGCTTTTCTATACTCGAGTTTTTCGAACAGAATTATTTTTTAAGCGTGTGTGTGTCTGCAATTACATTGCACCCACACATGCATACGCATTTACATCATACCAAGCAAGTTCAAGCCTCTGTTGAAATTCATACTTGGTGCCTCCGTTAATAAAGAGCACCAAGTGTAGGGAAGGAAAAATTTGGAAGATAGGAGAAAAAGGATGGGATTCGTTTTGTCCTCTACTGCTAGCTGGGACTCGCTATCTCAATCTCGCCCTCGTGGTTATATACGCGTATCAGTACGAGTGTTAGACGTGTTCGTATGTAGCTAGATTGCGAGCACGCGACACTGACAAGTCCCAGCTAGCAATGTGATTGCACACACACACGCTTAAAAAATAATTCTGTTCGAAAAAATCGAGTATAGAAAAGCCGCGTTCTATATAATAAATATTGAATAATCGAACAAGTTGTAGTACGAGAGTTTAATTAGATTTGAATGAATTCTGGCATACAATTGAAATAAAAATGCCAATTGTCACATGCTATCTCAACCTCGCCCTCGCGGTTATATACGCGTATCAGCACGAGTGTTAGACGTGTTCGTACGTAGCTGGATCGCTAGCGTGCTACACTGACGAGTCCCAGCTTGCGGTCGATGACGAAACGAATCCCATCCTTTTTCTCCTATCTTCCAAATTTTTCCTTCCCTAGACTTCACGCTTTTTATTAACGGTGGCACCAAGTATGAATTTTAACAGAGGCTTGAACTTGCTTAGTATGATGTCAATGCGTACGCATGTGTGGATGCAATGTAATTGCACACACACAAGCTTAAAAAAAAGTTCTGTTCGAAAAAATCGAGTATAGAAAAGCCGCGTTTTATATAATAAAGTACAATATTGTTAACATAATCACTTACAAGCAATGTACAGAATTTTAGTTACATTTAATTATTATATTCGTAACTGTTACTTCAAACTTTATTCATACGTATGAATCCATCTACTTTCTTTCTTAGCAGTGCGGATGTAATGAAATAGATAATGATATCTTTACAAGCAGATGTACAAATACTATCACTTGGACATAATAGAATTTAAGAATAGTTAAAACTGTTCGGCTAATGTGCAGTTGCAATAATAAATACGTGTATATTATTTTACTGTGCCATTATTTATGTACAGTTAATTTAATATTTGGTTCTAAAAATATTCTAATTTTTAATAATTTAGAACAAGATATTATTGGGCAAAAACAATATTAACCACACTAAAACATATTTTGCGACAGAACTATGCAAACGCGAATAAATAAGGCCAATAACTATCATTGATTCACGAGAACGAATGCAAACTGAACACCTTTCAGCACTGACAGTACCATAGGTTACGACATTACTTTCTTGTGATATGGCTGCGTTATATATTCGACAAATTTAATCAAATTATTTTACGCAAAACTTACTCGATTATGATCCACTACATAGTCAATCTATGTCACTGTATGTTGAAGGGCGCGCGCGCCCGGGCGGGTTCGCTGCCCAGCGTCAAGAGAGCAAAATTGCTCGTGTTGTGAATTTTATTAACTAATGAAAATATTAAATGTTAGAACTTTTTTTTTACGAAAAGTGTAAATTAGTTGGTCGGATAATCTTTCAATCGCTGCAATATATACAATAATTACTTGAGATTATTTCTTTATTCATTGAGACATTTACAAAAACTTACATCTTCTCTAGTTATAATGCACCGAATAATCTTTAAGATATAAGAATAAAAATTTAATAGGAAGTGAAAAAAGTATATATATATACTAGTGGGGCTTCGCTTTCCACGTGCTCCACGCGCCAACCCCCATATTTAAATATTTATATTCTCATGTCTGAATAATAAATAAAAAAGATTTTTTTTAATACGTTCAAACATAGATAACCAGAGCGATCTCATGAAAATTTGCTGAAAATTCGAACAAATATAGTCAATATATGAAAATAGTTTACTGATTAATCAAATAATTGTTAAAAATCTAATACCGATAATGACTAATGGGTATTTGAGGTTATAATTGATTCATATGTATATATATATATATATATACATGTGTACAATATTCACGCAATCATTATTATTACACAAATAGTTATGAGCCTTTGTCTGTTTTTTTTGGTAATTTTAAAATTAATTATGGATATAAGTTTATATTAGGATATAATTTTGAAATTATTTCTTAACATTTGTAATTGTGTATTGTTTTTTTTATAATTTTTTCATTTCTTGTATAGATTTTTATAACCTTTTACATTTTCTTTGTTTCTTTTTTTAACTATTAAAAATTTTCATCCTCTTATATTAGTACTGATATTAATTTCGATTAAGTAACTTACAGTTACACAAATAGTTATGAGCTTTGTTTGTTATTTTTGGTTATTTTAAAATTAATTATGGATATAAGTTTATATTGAGATATAATTTTGAAATTCTTTCTTAACATTTGCAAATGTATATTGTTTTTTTTATAATTTTTTCATTTCTTATACAGATTTTTATAACCTTCTACATTTTCTTTGTTTTTTTCTTAACTATTTAAAATTCTTATCTTCTTATATTAGTTCTAATATTATTTTCGATTAAGTAACTTATGCAATTGATTAAACATACAACAACATGCTAAAATTTCTTTTCACATATACATAATATTATAATTTATAACGCACTACATATTTTTTTACTATCAATCTTTACTGTTGTATTTACCTACATACATATCTTATATTTGCGCATAAATCATCTTTCTCCTGCATATATCTCTATTATCTTTTAATCCTACATTCATGACTGATATTATTATTATTTTATTTGTTATTTTGTATTTAACACTTTACATATGATAGAGTTGTCAATTACCATATTGTTTTTTTGTATTTTCTGATGGACAAAAGTCTTCCTTTCCTTTGTAAAATTATCTTTGATTTTGTCAAGTTTATTTTCCTTCGTTATTTTTTTTATAAATCCTATCGTTTTCCAATCCTCTACTTTTTCATTTACAACTTTAACTTTGTCGTTTTTTTTTGTGCTTACATCCAGTATATTTTTCGTACTATATCTATGTAAGTCTTTTCTTATGGTTTTTTTGTCTACAAATTGCTGGCCACCTAAAACGACGTAAATCAGATGATTCACGACAGTTAATTTTGAGTTTGCCGACTGATACATCCCCTGTATTATTTTGTATGCATTTATCGTCTATAGTCTCTATAAATAAACTCAAAATTACTTAGATACATAGGCACCCTTGGCCTACCCTTTGTTTTTTACATACATTTGTTTGCCCCCGACCGTAATTACCTGTTTTTTTGTACATTTTTAGATTCTTTTAAAATTTTTTTTCTTTTTTATGCTTGTCTCTTTTATGTATAATTTATTTATTTATTTAGGAAGCGGGGGCTAGGACTTATTGTTTTTCATACAACTATATTATATAGGAATACAAATATATATTAATATGTACATTTTCATCTTACTACAGCAAAATTCTTTTGAATGAGCACACCAACACATTTGAATCCTTATTATTGTCACTCCATCTCTTTGAACACAAGAATTACCTAAGGGAAAGGAACGCAAATAAATCACTACGTGAAAACACAGATATTTATCAGTACATAAATCTTAATTTCTCCACAACTCGGAAGATACACTTAGCCATTCTAGGAAAATTTAGCCATATAGGTATATGACAGAGGTACAATGGTTATTATCACCACTTCACAATAAATTCACTATTAAAGTTCTTCAAAAGGAAAAAAAAACAACTGCCAAAACACAGCACTTTACACGAAACATACATGCGCGGTTGAAGACGAAACCTAGAATGTACCTAACGGTCAGTAACGGGCAACGATGATTTAAGGTTGACGCTCTAAAGTAGGTCGCTCTCTCATAAACTGTGGGGGTCGCGAGTAAACTCGCGTCCACGCACCCAAGCTTAAATATTACCCTCGAGAGCGTGCTCGCTAATTTAAAGGTCCTCTACTAGCCAGAGATACACCAAAATTCTCGGACACAAGGTTAGTAGAATACTTACTTTTCCTCGTAGCTGTCACGTCACACAAGAACCGGCTGTAAGAGGTCACCTCGTACTACGTCCTGCAGGAGCTCTATCTCTGTCGTTTTGCTGGGTGTGCGACGGTTACCCCCAAACAATTATAAATTTGATATATGAATTTTTCATCAAAGTAATAAAAACAAAATAAATTATTTACCTCAAATAATTTATCAACAATTAAAAATACAATTTTTTTTCTTTGCTTCGTATTATAGTACAACAAGATATCAGAAGTACCCCTTTGCAAGATAGTACAGTGCCTGTTTTAAGAGTCAGTGTATCAGCCGTTACAGTCGGGACAGAAGCCGTTTAGAGCCTACATACCAACTAAACCTAAATTGCGGTGTATACATTAAGCGATACCGTAAGTACCACGATTGTGCAACTTTGGAGCGATTCACTGCCCGGACCAAATACCTTTTATGCCAAAATTAGAGATAAAAGACATGTTATTATTTGATGGAGCAGCTATAGTTAAGAAGATACCTGCACCGACAAGATGACAATGATAAAACATGAATTTGAAGCTGTCTGTCATAAAACAACTATTATTTAGAAATCGAACTGATAGATGATGATAAAGTGATTCACTTACGACTAGCAAACAATTTTCTTTTGTTTTTTATATCCAGTAACTTTTTCTAGTGTTTGACGCTTACTCGCTTTATTTTTTTTCTAAAAGATTTCATCTTATGCTTTTTTATGGTGTTTCTTTCGTCATTTCCATATTTTAGTTTTTTCTTTTCTGTCTTTCTAATTATGACTATGTAAAATAATTATTACCTTGTTTACTAAATAATCGTTGTGTTGTGAATGTGAGCTTTATATTAAAATTTATAAATTGCATCCATTTTCCTAAATTCTAATGTCTATCATTTGTCACTTTGATTATTGTTCAGTAAATCAGTAAGTTGCATTAGGGAGGTGAACCCGTATTTCTGTTTGTGTGTACAATTATATGTACAATTATTATACTTACTTGAATAATTTTAAGAACTCATCAGTAGGTAGGCTATGCGGGTTCTGGGACAGTTTTCCGGCAACCCTACTAGTGCCAGATTAACCCTACCTGGCAGCCGGACTTCCCCGTACTATAGCATGAGCTACTCAGATTCCCATATTAGGGCCGGATTAGTCCTACTGGACCGGCTCAACTCATTATCAACAAGCAGTATTATCGACCGCGGTCAACCTCGTGCTATTAGACGAGCAAACGCTTACTATTGCATAAAGCAGCCTTACTTCCGCATGCTTGCTCCGGATCCCCATGTGTGATTGAGCCCATGCTTTAGCAAGAGCTCCCTCTGGATTTCCGATCGCGCGAACTGAAGGTCAGTAGCTCAGCTACATTATCGGCCTATGGTCTCTGCCCTACCCGCATGCGTGAAGTCCGAGATCCAAAAATTTGTTAATACAGCTGCATAATCATCATTAAATACGCTCGAGACGCACTCCCCAGAAA
>JAPYYV010002505.1:0-22182 GCA_030522625.1 Copidosoma aretas
TTGTGATGTCTCATAGGCACAATACAAATTTAACCAGGTTTATTCGGCAACTTTGTCCTGCAGATGGCGTGCGGGGAGACATGCCCACAGCGAATACGTCTTACTCCCATCGTGCATACTACGTTATTTTTAATTTACTGATCGCAGGAACGACTGCAGAAAAGGCCATGGCACAGGCCAGACAGTATATTACAGGGTGAGTATAACATTCAAGTGCTCTATTTCTTATGTCCAAAAATGCTACATTATCAATAAAACATTTGTATACAGTTAGATAACTTTAAAATTTCACACAGCCATCAGATCTGTTTGGTCTATTCTAGTAAGCAGTTCGTTGTGAAAATTGATACGAATGTATACAATACGCATTTCCACAAAAAATATCTAGTTCAGAAAGGAATTACAATACGGACTTACATTTTTTGCGTGTTTGGAAAGTGGAATCTCTGAGTTGTACTACAGTAGTCTTTACAACATAATCAGGAATACATGGGAAAAACTTGTGTTTGAAATTTTAATGAAAAAAATTATTCTCTCAACTCAATGCAGCTTTTTTTTTATACATATAATTGTAGTTATTTTTGGATGTGACAAATGATTTTTGAGAAAAACTATCATAATATATGTCATTCCATGTAATCATACATTTTTTTTTGTTTTTCAAATAAAATTTCGCAGAAAACAATTTTTGTTTTTTCATGTGCATCAACGCAACAAAAACAGTAAGTTTTCATAAAACTCTTGTCAAATAATTTTTCAACGTGTTTTGCTAAACTGCTTCCCCCATGATCAGAAAATCAACCTAAATGGTTTCATGAGAAAAATCTTTATTCGTTGTTTTATTAAATACTAATCAATTATTTAACAAATTCAAATAATTTACTCCAAAGATTCACGTTCGTTTGTTCAAACTCGCAACTCTCATATGTCACTTGCAACTCTTGCTTCGTTAAAATTTCTGATATAATGTATATAAGAGTCAGTATCAAGTACCAAATAAAAAATTGCTCTGTCTCCTGATATAAAATAACGCTATTTTATTTGTAAAATATTCGTACACAGTAAAATATTGCAATACAATTTTTTATGTTTTCGAGACATTACTCTTTATGCACCCATCAGATCTGTTTGGTCTATATAACTGTAATGTTACTACTCTTTGCTTGTTTGAACTTTTGCAACATTTAAATGTACATAGTCGTTAAAGAATAAAATCGTGTTGTTAAAATGAAAATTGTTTTTCTGCTCTTACGAACTACTTATTCCAATCAATAATAATCTTGTGATAAACGTTTCCACAAAAAATATTTAAATTAAGAGGGCCGTCCTTTAAAACAAAGTTGCCGACATATATAGTTTTTCGTCTTCATAAATAAAATAGTTACAATTTTTCCAAGACCCAAAATCATGAATACCGCGATCGTTGGGCTGTCATCGTCTTATTCGCGTCGGAGTATTACCAATCACCTATTAATTTTTACGAAAATCGTTTAAATCATTAAAACACTTATAAAAGCGTAAAAAAAAAATCACCCGATCGTTTCCGAATTATTTTCGCGTTCGCCGCAAAGCGATTTCTTATACTCTGATACATCGTAATGAATTAATACATGCTTTTAACAAAAAGTACACCGCACGATCGTCATATTCTGAAACATCGACCAACTATTTTCCTCTCAAACGGTGTAAGTCGTTTCATCGTAAACTCCCTTGTTCTTCATGTAAACCGTGGAAAAAGTATCGATCGACTCTCTCCTATCCAAAGGCTTGTACTCTTTCATCATTTTCGCTTGCGCCTGCCACTTGAGTCTGTCGTCCCGCTCCAACTTATCTTTCCTGATCTTACGCGCCAACTTGATGCCCAACGATATCCCGGCGGCCTGAAAGAAAAAGGAATGTTTTATCTTTTTCATCCCTGAACAGGATGGTTTTTCCAAAACACAGGGAAAATCATTCACCTCGATCACAATAATCGTCGAGTACACGCCGAGAAAACTAAGTGTAAGAGCATACAATAGCCAATCCATTTGTTCGTAGCAGCCTGTCATTTGGTAAGTTTGACATCCGCCCTCGTCAGGAATAACCTTGTCGCAGCAGGATATTGGCACGTTGTATGGGAACGGTCTGTTTGTCGATATTTCGTCCCAGCTGGCCGGTCCATCGGATCCGCAACAGTGGAACTATTTGTATTTCAAGCGAAGAATCAAATATATTATCATGTATTTTAATGCCATCGAAACGAATAAATTTTTCATCATCAAAAGTCTACGGTTCCAAACTGTAAGTACATCAAAGTGCGAATTTTTTTAACGAACGCATTTTAAATACTTCAACCATTTCACCGCGGGCTCTGAATACCAAATTGGACAATTATGTTTTGTTCAACGATCGTCGCAGATACATTTATGCGCGTTAACTTTGGACGACTAAACGACGCACGTACAACGTCCTTTTGAATTTTATCGTTGATGTTTCTATCCCCAAATTGGTAGCTCGTTTTCTTACGTGATATTGCAAGGCGTCCAAGGAATTTCTGGCCGCGGTACTGTTCCCGTACTCGTACATGGTGCGGTTGATTCTGTCGTTCAGAAGATCGGTAAATTTATATCGAAAAGCAAAGGCGAGCACCGCCGTCGAAAGTCCAACGACGAGCATAAACGAGACGGCAATGACGAACTGCAAATTAAAAACGAGAAATATCCATGACGCAGTTCTTTGCTGCGCTCGATTCTTGCAGTCTTGATACTCACAATATTGACGATGCGGATGCTGTTTTTGAGCACACCGTAGCTGCAAAGGGTGGATATTACAAGGAAGGACAGTCCCACGATCATGAGGAAAGTGGCCGGTGAGACGTGGCCAAAGTTCATGAAGTATGCTAATTTGTATTGTACATCGTAGAGGATTGTACCTACAAAGACAATCGCCATGCCAGCCACCTGTGAAAATTTTAGCATACACTTACTCACGTACTCTCGTCCTTATCAACCAATCGACCCCTAGAGCTTTATCCTTCGGGGATGACATGCGGGCGATGTAAAAAGTATGATTAGATGTAAGCGGTAACAGTGTAATACATGTATTAACTCATCCGCCCGAAATAAAAAATATACACATCGGTACGAAATACAAAAAACATACGAGTCATTTCCTGTTTTTGTCTCCCAAACCATGAAGAACAAATTTAATCGGCAATTATTTACGTATAGTACAGTTAACGCAAAGTGGCATTCTCAGCTCGCGTATCGCGCAGAAAGTTTGTGTTTTCTGCACGGTGAATGGCACTTTAATTGTTATTGCCCCTGCCGCGCGTGACACAGAATTCGGAGTATGTTGAGGCGTGAATGAGTCGTGGCGAGTAGGGACATACCATTACCGTTTTGGGTGTTATGATAGCATATTTTTTTAGCCCAAACCTGTATGGAATCAATTATTTACACGCACAGCGGGTATAGGAGAAAAATAATAATACCAAAAGGAAAAAAAATAGTACTCAGAGGATGTGTGAGGTCTGCGTCCATCGCGTGAATTTACATTTGCTACGAACATAATAAGTATGGAGACAGGGTTTGGAATCAATACTGACCATAAAAAGTACGTTGACAACGCATAGTAGGCACTTTGTCAACAGCATCTCGGATTCGAATGTGTCCGGCGCTGCCATTGATTGTGTCTTCTTTAATCTATCGGTGTGACTCCTCTGTTGACAAAACACTCGAAGAAAATGAAGACGGTAAATTAGATAGGAGATCTGTAAGTGTGATGGCCGGCCTGCGTGTGACGATTGTGTGACGACGTGAGCTGACGAACCATACTGTGCTTCTTAGGCTTACAGACTCGACATCAGCCTGGCAGGGTGACAATTTACGGCTCAGTGTATAGTAGATAGGTACATTCATCGTTATCGGTAATGGCTTTGGTTTGGCTAGTCAAATTAGAGGAATGGATATATATCACATTAGGGATTATTATAAATACATTATGACGTCGACCGGGAATTTTCGGCCCGCTTGTACCGATGGCTCGAGTATATGCGTAAGTTCCAATAAGTGTACAATAGATTTAGGATTGTTTACCCTGTATTTGGCAAAATAATATTTCCTTCGTGCAGTGGTATTGGACAAAATACAAAAAGTCAGGGTGCAGTGCTTGTGAAAAATTGTATGACGGAACGAGACACTTGTGAACCAAGCGAATCGTTCAATCACCTTGCCATTGGTAAACTGTAGATGTGCAAACATTTTTCCAGCCCGTGTATGCATTAACGAAAAACGACACTGTTTGTACGACACATAGAATCGTTAGGAATGTATCATAAGTAGTAATATATGTATACATTGTTAAACCAACAGAATACTCAGTGGCAGTGGAAAATAGTGTTTATCCACTAAAATTTATTTTTTTTCCATCAACAAGAATATATTTTTTTTTAAGAACAGTATCTTCATGTTAGACACTATTGCTTCATTGGTTTTTAAGTACTTTAAAATAAAATGTTTCTCTGAAGGCGTTACATATTATATTCATTATTGTTTCTGGGAAAAATTGTATTCCACGCGCTTTGTGGTACGTAGTAGCGAACAAAAGGTTTGAAAACGTAGCGCAAACATTAGAAATTTAATATCGCAAATTGTTTGAAAAACTAATTGTGCCCAAGTGTGATTACACACAACTCGAGTGTTTCTGTTGAGAACAATCAAAATTCAACTGTTGCAAGAGTTACATATTTATAACATAGCGAGTTCACTTTTCTAAAACCTCGTACACAAAGCGCAGTACTTAAATAAACTTATTTTCAACATACTCTGACAATACTGATAATAATGTTTTTCATGTCTCTATGTCTTATCTTCACAGACTCGAAGGAACAGTCATTAGTAGTTATCTTTGTGAGATCGACTAGGCATGCAGCCGTAACGAAATATATTAATTAAACCTGCGTGCTTGCAGAGAAGAAAGATAACAAGTAAGCGTCGGCTCTGAAAATTACCCTCATTGTGGCTTTTGGAAGATCGGCGTTACCTACCGATGTTATGTTACGCGAGCGAGCATGAGTATAAAAAAAGCCTGCTCGGATTAATACCATCAGGGACCAATATTGATAACAATTTTTATGATATTTTCTCCGCCATATACATACCTACCCCACGCGTGTTGATAAAACAGTGCCAAACAAAATTTACCATTATGTCTCTCTGCGGAATGTCAATCCTGAAGTAATATATTAATAACTGACAAGCATCGCAATAATAATCCATCTCTCATTCTCACTCGTACCGGAGAAACCAAGACTATGGATCTCGTTCGACAAAGTTCAAAATTTCGGCCGCATGCGACTGGATCGATTGTGTTATATCTCGCGTCACCTTTTCACGAGAATCCATTTACTTAGATGAAAATGAAAGAAATTATCGTTATCCCACACAACTTGTCACGACGTAGAAAGTGAAATCAGCGAGTTATTGCTATTACGAGATTGCTGCAAGACGAATCGTGACTATTACTGCCACATTTCCATGCTGCCAAGGTCGCGATCATTTGCTTAAGCATGTACTTATACTTTCTTTTCAATTTTACTACGATGAGTAAAACTTTGAAAATATGTTTCTTCGAAAGTGATTTCCGATGTTGTGTCATCGACCGCTATTGTTCTTGTTGTTTCTCTTATTCCTTCACGAACAGCATATCCACACGCATTGGGTCAAATCAATAATGTTCGACCGAGTTTCGTTTGGATTTTATTTAGTTTTTATTACTTTGTGATTGTACAAAATTTTGCAAAAGCCTTGCTCGATCCGAAAACACATTTCAATCGGAAATGCCATAAAAACGTCAGACCACATTGATATGTAGCTTTCATGAGGTAATTGTATGCGTGGTTAAGGGAAAAAGATAGTGCGTTTATTTTTAAATGAGCCAAATTATATTCTTAAGATACTGGGTGAAGCGAATCAGTTAAAAAAACAGGTGATACACTCGTAAATATGTTAGATTTTACCCCATGAATGGTTTAGCCAGGGATTTGCAAATGAATTAAAAAAAAAACCCCGTTTACTCTCACGAACACGTGTACGAAAACAAATTTCCCTGTTGCAAAGATCTGAAACGTCTACCGGCAAAGCGGTCGAACAAAAATTATCTTCCTCCTCTTCCTCCGATGAAAATCATTTGCTGTTGGTCGTTGAAGATAAACTCAACCGACGTACGAAAGGCATTGTGACGGGCCACTCGAACGATGTTGTCGCATCAGCCGAATTACATGTTCAGGTAATTTTTCTTGATCGTCTTGGCGAGGAACAGAGCGAACCATATACCTAGGATCTGCGAGAGAATTTATTTTATTTAGAACAATAAAATGTTCTTCCGTACTATGGGTAAGACGTGTATTCAAAATGATTACCTGGCAAAACGCAATGCCCAGTCCAAATCCGCCCAACTGCAGGGCGTGTCTCTCGACGTAGTCAACGATCTTGTCCACGCAGCCAACATCATTTATTTTTGTCGTATTACCGATGATGGCGCAAGTGAAATTCCCAACGAGTCCATTATCCATCTTGCAACAACTTAGTGGCAGTGCTTCTGCTGTAAACCAATCCTTATGCTGTCCCGTTTTGTTCCAAGTGTCGACCCAATCTTGAGGTTTGTGGACACCACAGCATTCGAACTACACCAACAACAACAACACCAACAACCGTTGAATAATCGAAACAATTTTTTTTCCTCAAGCTAAATAAAGATAAACAATAAATTTTACTCGTCTCTGAATCTCATCCCAGAACGCATCGATTGTGGAGTCTTTGGTAGAATACTCATTCATCTTTTCAGACATCTGCTTTTTAACAACTTCAGCGGCGTTGCTCCTCAGGACGTAACCGTAGATCCCGGCTATGAGTTCAAGGAGGAAGATCAGTGCCATGAGAGCTGCAAACTGAAAAAAAAAATGCATCTTAGAAAATGGTCCTTCACTCTAGATCTCGAGTAAAAAAAAAAAAAATTGTTTCCGTGATCATACGTACCGTCAGGATCATGCAGTAATTCTCCCTCATAGCACCATAGCACCCGAAGAAGGATATGACGAAGATGATGACGCCGATCGTCACCAGGAGCGTCGGGATCGAGAAAAATTGGTCGCTGAGGAAGTGCTTGTAGGAAGAATAGGAGCTCGATACCGATGACCCGATTCCTATCAATATTATGCCGGTGATCTGGAAATTTTTAATCGTTGTGAATTTTTTTTAGAAATTTTTTTACTCGTATAAATTATTAAGGTCCTCATCGAGTTGCATTTAATTTGTAATAAATCAAATCGTTCGAAGATTAATCACAGCGTCTTATATGTTGGATGAGACCGACTTCGTGTTTTTTTTTATACAGCCATGCATCAATATAAGTCTTTGCTAAAGTAGCCGCAAGTGTATACTACAGTAACGTTGACTGAATAGATATACCTTCATGCATGGCACATATTAGATGACAGTCATTTTTCTGGCTTCGCTCGATCTACTCTTATTGTTACTATTGTGATTGTTGTTAGTTTGAACTCTTATGACCCTAATGCTTGGGCACGGCTTCGATTTTGTCAATTTAAGAAAAACCCCGTAAACATACTATATTGGGGTTCATAAACAAAAAGAAAAATGTCCACAAAATAAGTAACAATCTTAAGTATTCGATCGTTGAAATATTCACGTTCTTTTATTTATAGAGTCGTTAATTTCGTTTTCTTTTTCAAACTACAATTTTGTTCCTTCATTTATACAAAAAAAAAAAAATCATACAAAGAAACTAAATTTATTAAACAACGACTTTCTACGTAAAAACCATACAATAATTGTAATAAAAGTTCCAAGTAACAGTCATACATTTTAAATGATTCATCTTACAATATTTAAATCATAAAAATATAACTACTAATTTGAATTTGGAAAAAAAAGGGAAAATGATTAAATTTCAAAAAAATAATCGAAACTGAAACGTCTGCAAGCCTCGTATCGTTCACGCTCGCAATATCAGGGAACTTTGCGGTGCCTCCGTCAACAGCTGCGGTGTCCGAGCGGTTAAGGAGATGGACTTGAAATCCATTGGGTTCTACCCGCACAGGTTCGAATCCTGTCCGCAGCGAATTTTTTTGATATTTTATTATTAATCAGGCTGTACTCAAGAGACGAGTTGTTAATTATTTTAATTTTCTTTAAACATTTGACCCGAATTTTGAATATATATTACAATGAACGTGTACTTATTCTAGGCTGTGTCAGTATACTGCAGTTATATACAGAATCGATCTGTTGCAATAAAAATGATTCGACTATTATATACAAGCAAATTTTATAGAATCAAGTACCGTATACTACGTTTTAAAAGAATTTCTACTCGAGCAGTTCCAACGGCTACATCTATGATATTTATACCCATGATATCCAGCGCTGTTTTGAAAAATAAATGATGTATCGAGTGAAAGACTATTGAATGATGATCCAAAAATATTTTATTTTTAACCATCACGCCATTTTACACTTCTTGTTACTTTAATACAAATTATTAATGTCAACGTATGATGTAAAATATTTGTTAATGAATGAAAATTTTGCATTTTTGTATGTAACTTATAAATAAACCTTAAAAAAGATAATGATTTCGCCAGACTGTGTTAATCGAGGTACATTTGGGCGTATGCAATACAGATACGCAATGTGCCAACGTTTCAAACGAAATCTAGTAATCCAACGCTCAGGCTTCGATGTATAATAACCGATCGTCAGGTCAACTGGATTTATTGCTCAACAGGGAGCAATAAACATTCAGTGCTCAAGATTTGAGATAATCATCCGAACTATCCACCTCCGGTCTATTATTCCGCAGAGCGCGACAAAATACCATAACATAAGTATAATGTAAGTTTGCAAATCCCACGAAACGAGTATTTCTAGGTATTTCGTTATTATTTCGACCAATGCGTCACGATAACGTGCGGCGGTTATCACTTCGCTCCCGCCTGACACTCTGCATGACTTCATAACGAGCATATTCTACGCGGCGCCGATAACAATGCCGTTTTCTGGTGATTACATCCGCTGCCACACACTTGGATCCTCATGCGAGTACGACAGTACGAAACACTACAAAAAACAGCCTCGCGTCCGTCAATACATCAGCTATTAAACCCTGAATAATTAAAAGCAACGCGCGAACGTATATACAGACCATCGCGCGCGGTTTGTTCATTCCCATCCCCGGTCGATACATTTTTTTTTGTTCCTTTCCGCTCCCCGATGGAAACACGCCGGTATTTGATCACCGATCGCGCCTATAACTCCTGGATCATTGGGAAAAGGAAAAAAAGCTGTTTGCACTTATGTAAGCGCAGAACTCACCACGAACATAAAGTTGAGGACGAAGAGCAGGTACTTGATGTACTGGGGATTACCGAAGTTGTTGCTGAACCAGCCCATGGTGATCGTTTTAACCGCGCGCACTGATTTCCGCGACGAGAAGTGCTTCCTCGGTTTTTCCTCGAGAAAGGATGAAACGAAAAACAGATGTCGCGCGTAAGTACTTGCGAGGCGTTCTTTATATCGAAAAGCACCTGTGCCGGCTGTGTATCGGCCCGAGTCCGACCGTCGTCTCTCTCCTCGGCGCGCGCGGTGTAAGACGCGAAGCACACTTGTACCCGTGCTTACTCAATAAAGCGTAAAACGGGGGGGAACAAAAGGCTCGCGTGTGGCGCGCGCGCGTCTTTTCCACGACACTGTCACTCTACAAGTTGTACCTCGAGAGTCACCTACGACGGGAGACCGTATGTAGCGGGTGTTGATAAGTGAACGTAGTGCTTATGCATATAGGAACTCGAGGCCTGCAACTTTGACGATTGTGTGGGATCGAAGTCGGGCACTCGATGGTTGACGATCAATTAACCGGCTTGAGTGAGAGCTATCGCGCCCCGCTCGAAACTTTCTCGCCGCTGACATGCGCGGCATCTGTACGCGGAGCGACAGCGCGTGTAATGGTCCCGGCGACTCGATACGTACGGTGAAAGCTCGTACAACGATGTACGTACACATTGATTGTACGGACCTCGGTAAGTTAGGCATCGATTCACGCGCGATTTTATTATTCGCTGTGCGTGTCTGCTCGGGTGCCATCAATTAGATACAGCGCTTGCTCTAAGGAGTACATCCACCAGGGAGAAAGAATACAAACGGTCTCTCTCCTTCGAGTATCTGTATTTTTGGAGGAAAAAAAGAAAAACAGAGACCGACACGGCACATTCGGAAGCAGGTGCCTAAATTCCTTCTAGCGTTGGATAACTAATAGAGAGAGAGAGAGAGAGAGAGAGAGAGAGAGAGGGGCTTGTCAATGAAGCCCGCGTCGTCGATTTCATCATCATCGTCCGAGCGCGCAACGAGCTGTATAGTCGCTTCAAGATAAGAATGAACCCCGATAGCGAGCCGATGTTGCGTAGATTGTGAAATATGTTTAAATATGCGTGGAAATATTTTTTTTTTTTTTTTTTCCTTTTCTTTGGCGCGACCGAGCAGCGGTGCAACGTACGTATGTACACTGATCGAAACGTCTTTTTAAAGACAATTGTTTGGAGCAGGACTCGGGACTTGGCACTGTTGTATAGTGTGCGAAACAATACGGAATCGAAGAATGAAAAGGTTTTTGTTTTTTTTCGTGCGCAAGAAGCGAGCTATTCCAGTTGCTTTTGTATCGTACGTTTGAGCTTTGCGGGAAAAAAAAGAATTACGCGACCGATCGATTCGTGTGTACGAACAGTGTTCTTAATGATGCACGGTAAAATGGGCCAAATGTGTTTTTAACGATCTATGTAGTTTCTCTCATTTACAACTATAGGAAGAATTTTCGTGCTCGTCGAGCAGGAAGCGTAGTCGATGAACAATATTATTTTGGTCCTCAAATCTGGATAAGCGTTGAAATCGTTAAATTACTTTAAGAGAGCCTAAGGCCAAAGTAAAAAGTAGAAAAACGTAAATCAAGATAATTATCGATCATCGAATTGTATTTGATCAATACACATATTAAACAACATTAAGTTATCAGTCGGATTAATCCACGCTTCATCTATATAATTTATAAAAATGTTTTATTCCGTATACTTACATACACTGGTAATTCAGGAAAACGCAATACAAGCGCAGATTGTACTACTTAGTATCCACATTTATCGTGAGTCAATAACATCGTGCTCTTACGCATCTCTTGTAGCTCGCCACGATACCGAACTAAAAAAATTGCTCTTGAATTAACTGTATATTAACGATCTATTTCGTGACTTATTAACGGTCTATCTCGATAAGACTTACAAACAAAAAATCTGTTCATCACACCGCAGTTGTTTTTATAATACGTAGAAAACGCTGAAAAAAATGAATAAGTAGTATCAAATAAAATTCATAAGTGTAACGAGAAAATTGACTTTTACTGTCATATAAAAGGTTTAAAAAGTCAATAATATCAACACAATATTGCTTTCATCAATGGATATTTTGTTGGCTCGAGCCTGAATTAAATTCTTTTGAAATTCCAGTGGAATCCATGAAATGACTATCCGTCCTGAAACATTAATTACAGCGAGGCATCCGACAAAACATGTTACATAAAATACCAATAATACTTTCATCAAACGAATACCGCTACCTTCAACTTCTCCCATCACGCCTAAGCTTTTTTATTGCATTCATGATATTTTTCCCTCTAGATAACTCTTGTGACGATGATTATTATACATTTTCAATACACTACCGTACAAAACAAAAATAAGTTTACGGACCCAAGAAAATTACTTGCTCACTTATATTTCTACCACTTTGCATAGCTGACGTATTATTCAGAGTGATATTCCGCATGCGAGCGATCGTCGAGATGTCCGCGGGGAATTCCTGGACTTTCGGGCTTTTCTCAGTCTACGTATGTACATGGTTGGCTGGAAAAAGGTTTTTGTAATATTATGCGTAAGGTTCGTCTTTTAGTGAACTTTTAAAGACAACCGTATGGCAGGTATATTGCTTTTCTACGGGTCGATTGAGGATATTGTCGCATGCGCGTTTTATTGTACATGCGTCTATAAAAATAATATAGAAAAAAAAGTAGAATACTTACATTACTGGCACAGTCATACTAGTATGCTAGATCGTAAATCGTGCAATCGTGTGTGCATCATATGCGCTACTTTATGCGAAGTGGCATTAATCGATACCTGGCTCCTACGTATAATATACCTTCGTACAGATACATACTTGTTGTTACCCCGCGGTTTGTACATAAATACTGAGAGGCAAGTATATTAGCTAGGAAAAAGGTAATAATACTCATAAGGCTGTATATAAATGTAGGACTCTGCGATCCATGCTTAAACACGAAAATTTATTTGCACAGGGTTTGGTGCATAAAAGCAACATTTCCTTTGTGTTGAATCTGATTTTTTCTAAATGAATTATCGTTCCAAATGAGGGAGCGAAAATATGTTCGTGTATAATTGTTTTACACGAATTCAAAATTTTGAATGTGTAGAGCATACGACATATTGCACAGACGTGGAGAACAAACAAACAACAAGACTATTAATTTCACATTAAAATCTGCATACGAGTTTTTTTTTATTTTATTTTTTTTAAGGGAAGCAAGAATATACTTGCCATGGCTGTTGATTTTTTTTACGAAATAAAAAAAAAGCGGGAGAAGCTAAAGTAACTTTCAATGGTTTTCTTCGGTTCGTTCTGCACTTTTTAGTAACATTGCTGCATTTTTTGTGAATTTGCACTTCTCTTCGATACTAGATTTTGAGTGATATTATTTTCAAAGTATACGGGCTTTTTAAAACTTCAGTTGAAGCGAATAACTCTTCAGAGGTGAATCAGAACAAAAATATGAAAATCCCAATTTTTACCGGATTTCCGTAATAAAAAAGCCGTAGGCTGGACCAGACTGACCAAAAGCCAGAAAAAGCCGAAGACATTATTAATTTAAAAGACACAGATTTTTCAAGTCCGAAAGGTTTTATTTGCAACAGCTCTAGATACCCTTAACCACCGAGTCATAAAAAGTGGCACTCGTCTCAGGTTTTTATGCAGATTTTGACAAATTTGCAAAATTCCATCAGCGTGCATTAAGTATGATTCCTTTCGCTTTTTCCTCTTCTGCTCCTTACAGTCCTTACGAATTTCCTATGTGTTATGTGTATAATATGTGCAGGGGTGGGAGGCGTAGGATAGGTATAGTGGGGGGACTGGGGGGAGAGAAGGGACGGACGTACGACATACGCCTTCGGCCTTCGCAGTTCGCACAGCGCTGCCAGTCCCGCAGTAACCTGGATACGGGGGAGATCGGAGGAACGATCGTCTTGCCACCATCATCGTAATAGTATACTGACCGCGTTACTGTGTTACTGTTCGTGTGAGCGCGTGTGAATAATTTCGCGCAAAGTTGTTATTCGCCCCTTCTACACATAGTGCTCCGTTTATTTCGAAGGAACATATAATACACGTGTAATCAGGGTGTGTCTTGAGAGGAAAGAAAAAATAGCGATCGCCAAGTCTGCTTCGTTTTTTATTGTGCTGTGCGCGCTGTCACCGTCTCGGAGAAAGGATACAACCTGATAACATTATAAAACCCAGTGCTTTCGAAAAGGGCATCGCTTGGGTTCGCGGGTCAAGCTTATTCTGAGAAAATAGAGGAAAAATGGTGTCCGGCGGCATGGCTTGCGTCAAGTACATTCTGTTCCTCTTCAACCTGATTTTCGCGGTGAGTAGAATTCGAGGTTTACATAAGTATACTGCAACCAATACACTTGCTGCAGTCGATTACATCGAGAGGCGCAGGTATTATCCGAGCAGAGTCGCCCTTTTGTTGTTTTGATAATGCGTTCTCTTTGTTTTGTTTCTTTTTTTCCCTTCTCCCTTCGCCTGATAGCGAATTTATCTCGTCTCCGCTCAACTATTCAATAAAGTGAATCAGTGGAACAATATTGTTGTGCAAGATATTTTTTTTTAATTTTCCGCTAATTCAGTGAATTATGATCATTTCGGCACCCCCCCCCCTCCAATTCCATCTGTTTATTGACTTGTCAAATTCAAAACAAAAGATCCCTCTACTGTGTAAACGTACCTCTGAAAGACATAATCTCGTGGCTTCTGTCAAAGTGAGATCTGTTGCCAAGTGTTATTTTCTTTGCGACAGCGTTAGCAAGCGAAACAAAAAAATATCGGAAAAAAACAAAACCCCTCGCGCACACACACACCGACATATCTGCGCGCTCGTGAAACGCGTATTAATCCCCCGTCGGAGAGGCGGGCTTGCGCAGTAGCGGTCGTCCTCACGGGGTTGAAAACTCGCCCTCGGCTGCAGACGCTCTTGTATGTACATACATACACATGTACAGATTCCTCCCTAACAATAATAAACAAAATCATATCCTGGGTAATTTACCTAGCATTTTGTCCATTACTTATTCGAAGATGAATGGGAAACATAACTGTCGTGATGAGCATGAGGTGGACAGTATTGGGCAGTCTTTTGTTGCCATCGCGGTGTGTTGTACGACTGGTTACCATAGGTTTCACGGCACTCACACGCGCGTCCGCTCTTCCCTCCCTATAAGTATCATATCTGTAGCACATGCTCTCTTTTGCTGATGGTTGCAGAGTCGCCGTCGTCGTCGTCGGCGTTCGATAATCCCGGACGCGTGGGGGAGAGGATTTGTGTATGTGTGTTACGTTAAGCGTATAATATATACATTCGCTATTCACTAGCATGAGGGTATATACCTCTCTTATACGTGTAAGGGAGAGAAAAAACGAGAGAAAGAGGGAAGGTGGCAAGACAAAGCGGCGCCGGCTGCTGATGATGGGTAGAAAAGTGCACCCGTTGTATACGATCCTGACGCTTCTTCTGGTGTACCTCTCTATAAACTCTGTCATTGTTTTATGAGCATCTCGGGGTTGATAGGTTGTGGGATATTTAGGTGGTTGTTCCACTTTTGAAAAATCCTTTAACGAGCTCGACTAACGATGAATGATGCATTCACAATCTACCTCCTTTCCGCTAAAAATCCACGTATTGGGCAGTAATGTAATGTAAGTCGCGTCTTACCTAAATGAGCATGCATCTACTTACGTGCGTGAAGCGTGAAAAGCTCTGAAGCTCAACGATTGTGTATTTGCCCATTTGCACTTGAGAGGAAGCCCTTCCACCGCTTGCCGACAAGAGCTGTAAACTGTGATTTTATTTTCTCGTATACATATACCACATACTCTACCGTCAACTTATAAATAGATAAGTAGTCGTTCATTCATTAAACGCTCTTTTAACACTTGTGTAAACGCACTGGGATTGAGATGGATTATACATTTCGTAACAACATTATTGGTTCTCAACACAAATTTTATGTCAAAAGTTCATTTTAATTGTAACGTTCTGGTTGTCGCTTATCTCCTACGCGAAAAATAAATATCAAACGACGAGGAATGTTTGGTAAACAAAGTTATAAAACTAATAATCGCGCGCATCAGTCTCTCGCAGCTCACGTCCAAAAGTTACGTCCTGGCAATTATGCTGGGGCGTGAGCAGAAAATCTCGAGAAAAATAATTGCCGACTTTTTTTCGCTCGTTTACTTTAGTCACTCTCAAAACTGCCCGTGCAAAATCACGAGCAAAATAAAATATTGTTTTCCTCCTAACAGATGTGGCGGCAACTTTTATTTCAACAAATAATTATTTCGCTTACCCATCTGAAAGATACACTTTTACGAAAACCAACGAAAACTGTAAGAACATTATGTAATTGAGTAACAAGTATACGTAAGTGTACAGCAGCTTAGTGGTCAACGAAGAACTAAGCTCGATCCTACTTTGTTTACATCGTTAATACACGCATCTACCGGCAATCTTGAAAATAACCGCTCAACAATACCTTACAAATTACCGAACCTGCACTTTTTCAGCTTACGAACGCGCTTGGATTCCATCCCGTTGACGTAAAAGCACGCGTTATTGCGCCGTACTACTACTACTACTTGAGTGATTAAAAAATCAACTCTTTCTCGGTCCTCGTATTCTTAAATTTTATTTTCCTCCCTCTTTATTACGATTACCTTTTACATAGTGTCCAATTGTTGTTCTTAAGGACTTGTTGCCGCGTATTGCGTCAATTTTGCATCAGATTTTATCTATCTTTACACACAGTTACATTACATGTCGACAAATGTATTGCGACTTGTGTCAAAATACAGGCTTGTATACGTTTCTTGGAAAAATTGACCAGCCGCTGCAGTATAATTACGATAGGTTTAAAGCTACCCCGACTGCAGCGTTGGCTCAGAAATTGCGGTTCGCGGTTTACTTATATTGGTGACGATGTTCTTTCACTTTTGTTGTGCGTAATGCGTATGATGATAAAGTAAAAGCAGCAGCGCTAGTGGAACGTACCACCTACCTGGAGTTGTTGTTTTTATTGATTTCGACCCCCGACTGGAATTGCAGCGAGTGATCGTTGTGGAACACCAACGCTGGTAACTATAATATAATATATACGTAGATGGTAGATATATAGGCTCTATGTATATCCCACGGCTTTTACGTAATCTCTCTCGCGCAGCAGCTGCACGAGTGTATTTTATTGATATGGTCGAGCCGAGAAACTCGAGAAAATCTGTTACCTTCGGTTGAGATTTTGGAGTTCACCGAAAATTTTACTTTCGTGAGATTCATATTTACACCGTTCTCATGTCGCACGATTGATTATTGAATTATTGATCGCAAGCATAATTGACAAAGTTTGGTTCGGCAATATAAGTAAGCAAGAGCCTCCCGATAAGTCGATTACGGCACAGCAGGCCCGTCGTCGACAGCAGCATCATCAGCGGCCCGATCAGAGAACGAGTTAATTGAAAATCACAGCGCAGAGCTCATCGACCACAAACTTTTAAACTTCAGCATGGACACATCCTACCGCCCGTCGCATGAACAGTTGCGTATAAAAAAATGTGGAAAACGAATAAGGCGGCGCTTTGGATTGCAACCGCGGAAATAAACCTGCTCTGTTACGTATATGATGAAAAAGTCCCACTGCTCCTCGGAAAGTTCTATTGGTCGATCGAGTGCTTTTTTATCATCATACTTACTGTTGGGAGAAGCCTACTTCTCTGCTCTCTTTTATTTTGTTTTCCTAGTAAAATTCGAATCTTTTAAAAGTTCCGAGCCTCCGGTATTCCGCGAAAAAGGCGATGTAATTTTCTGCCCGCATATTATGTAATAACCAGACGCACGCACGCGGCGCACCTCTTCACTGTCACTCGCGTTGCAGCGAGAAAATTGCAACTTCGGGAACTGCCGCTATATTATGCACAAATAACGCACCAAAGTATATACCATGAATGCGCGTGTTATACTATATGCGTGATGCGGCTGCAAGCCAATGGGAACTGCTTTGACAATGTGCGCAAAATCTGAGAAACTCACTCCCTCGAGATTTTGTCTTCCCTGCAGCTGGTTAGAGTGGAATAACAGCTCGAGGTATTTATTACTCGATTTATTATACGCACACGAAATTTTCGGTACCTCTGTCCAATTCGTTCCCCGCGGAGTTGTTGACTGAGACGCGCACGTGTGTTTTCGCTTGATGGCTGAATAAGTAAGAGAATAAACTGGTATACCGCTGTATACCCATGGATTTGCTCTGCGTAAACAAGTGTGTAAATCAACGGTTGTGCGCCGATGCTGATATCATTCGGAACTCGTCCCGCGAGACGTATAACGTATACATACGGCTAATCGCGTTAATGCGTGTTCTGGGCGTGCGATAAAATCTACCTCTCTCCGTCGTCTCTCCGGGCGTGTAAACGCAATTCGTGTGCATTAACTAAAAATAAAAACTCTTATCTCTAGTACGCTAAATCGATATCCGAATATACATAATATATTATGTGTAAGTACCTTTAAGACTCTGGAAACGAGACTTTCAAATCCCATCTTTCACCAACATTATCATACAATGAATAATTTATTTTCATGCAACACGAGTCTTGCGTCATTTGAGTTGATAAAAACTCGGATATAAAAATAACGCCGTTCGACTAGTCGTCACACTACTTTTTCCACAACATATAAATAATTGTATGTATACTATTTTACGTCAACATCAAGGTGGAACTATCAATATATCAATTTATTTGAACGCCGGGGCAGAAGATCGAACTGTTTTCGCTCGCGCGTGACTTTAAACGTGGCATTTTTTTGCCAGCATCCATCCACGTCGCAAACAGGCACTTTTTTAAGCGGACGAGGAGAAGGGCAAAATGGAATGAGCACCAGTTTCGATCGAAGTATAAGATTATGGCGGTAGTGCATCCCAGAATTCCCAGTGCTGGTGAATCCTCTTTTCTCTCTCTCTCTCTCTTTCTCTCTGAACCACGTTTGTATTTTGATGGACAAGTTTTGCTCGTTCCTTGTTACCGCGAACATAATTTTTCGCAAAAAAACTACACGATCGTGCATTGTTTAAAAGACAAAAAATACTTGCCATCGATTTTCTCGACACAGAGACGCCCACTGCACAACGTATAAGAGCGCTTTTCCTAGGACAGCAGAGCGAGCGAAACGGTCAGTAGCCTATACACTACCCTAAAGGTTATACTCGAGACATAAAAGTTATTAGCGCATGCACTAACTTCGTTGTCGAGCGAACTTACTCGGCGAACGAGCTACGTATGTGTATACGTAACGAGCAAGTCCATCATGTGCCTGTACACGGATACGTGGGTGCATGCTCTGGTGTATAGAAGAGAGATAGAGAGGCGCGTGTCGTGACTCTCTGTCATTACGTTATACCAATTTTGTAGTCTTCGTCAACGAGGGAAAATTCGAAGCCAAGAGAGAGCCCGTTAAAGGGGCACGAACCACCAAGACTAATTGTTACGCTTGCGATGGTCGCTTCGATCATACCCGTCTTCCTTCCTTTCCCCGGAGTCGTTAACTGCATCAGGACAACACTCGAATTTCCGTCCTCTTCCGCACCACCCACGCGTCACCTTCCTTTTAGGATCAGCTCTCTCTCTCTCTCTCTCTCTCTCTCGTGTGTCAATGATCTCTTCTTCGTGCTTCCACGATATACGCTACAGGCTGTGTAGGTGTGAGTGAGTCTCGTCTCGTCGACTGTAATTTTTAATTAGCTCGACGAGAGTGACGTGTATATTGTTATTATTATTATTATTATCATTAGAAAAAATTCTATTGCGTATGCAGCTACTGGTTCACTGGGTATATATTTTTTTTTTTTCTCCAGCCTTTACCTGTGTGTGTTTGTCACACCTATACTTATTCAGGGTACATTGCGCACAGAGAAAGGGAAAAGGATCGAGAAGGAGCGCCTCGTGCAAAATGTATGATATCCGATGTCGACCGCGTCTTATTATACGACGGGACGACGGAAATCTCTGTCGCTCGTTGTCGTGTATAAAAGAGTCCACCACCAACTCTTTTGTATACATACCTGTACTTACCCCCCCGCATTGATTGGATATTTTCGGAGCGGGAGGCACGGCGGGCGAGCCGTACGATCTACGATGAAGCACTTGATTGCGTTGGTTGTCTCAAGAGAGAGAGAGCGGCTAATCGATTGATTCGCTTCTCGACGACGACGACGTTGTTACCTCATTTTTTTTTTTTTGTTCCTCTTTGCCATATACTCCAAGAGAGAGTGCAGAGATTCGTGCAGAAATCGCAGTTTTCAAGATTCCCCCCTCGCCGATTGGATGCGATGATGCTGAGGGTGATTTTTTTCGTGTCCTTTGATTTTGCTTATTATTATTTTGTTGTTGTTTGGCAGAATTTCTTTGGGGCAAAAGAACAATTTTCTGCACTGCACTATGGATGTTGTGCAAGATGTCCGAGTTCGAAGGAGAATGCCAATTTGTTATGGATCCTGATGAGTGATCTGTAGCAGCAACAACAACAACAACAACAACAACACAGAGCAATACCACTTTAGGGACCGATTGTGCGCATTTTCGTCGAACAGTCGAACAATTTGTCATACCCTGTGAATTTTAATACGCGTGTAATGAGTAAAGATTATTTTTAAATGAGGTATGTACACTCGGTTCACCCCACGGCGTCCTCCTCGGACGCGAGAAAGTGTCCGCCTCCATCCTCGATCGAAACAAAATTATATCTCGTTTTTCCCGCCGCTATAGCCCCATTATCTAATTGAGCCCCCTCGCAACCTGAAATGATCAAAGTCATACACGTATTTTACCCTGGCGCTGCTTCTTCCGCGACGGCTTGATTAATGATGAGCCCATCGCGCGGGTAAGTACGAGGGGCGGCGGCGTCGGCCTACTTGTTGCGCCCCCCTTTCAGTACAATCCATACCGCGAGTAAGCCAGCTTTATAAAAATTGCACAACCAGGTACTTGCGCTTATAAATAGATCTTAATCGAGTCGATGGTATCATTAAAGTGTAGTGCTGTAACGGAAACGATATAGTATTTCAGAAAGTGATCGCCCGACAAATTTGTTGATTCATTGTTTGGGAAGGGGGGGGGGGGGGCGAAGGTCGGAGTCGATGACGTCTCGTATGACGTACACCGTGACCCTGACGGGCGCGTCATTTTTGTGTGTCATTCTGTAGCATTGCACGCGAGCATTTGAATTTTCGAGGGAAAAAGATATCTTGTACATTGATATGGGATGTACTTCGCGTCCAGCCCAATATTCTCGTGAAAATCCAGTCTTGGTATGGCCTTGGAGCTTCGAAAGATGTCTTGTCTCGAAAGCAGGACAAGGCAGTACGAAAACTCCATCGGGTAACTCGCGAATCCCCGATCTCCGCAGCTTACCATACTGTCCCTGTGCATCGCCAACTCTCGATTCGACAAACCTATATACGAGACATCGATACGAACCCCCCCCCCGCAGAGGCCGCAGACGCGGAGACATCTAAACCAAACTGTCGCTTGCAGATAACCGGGATCGTGTTCATAGCGGCGGGCGGGACCGCCCTCATCACGTACAAGGGCTACAGCGACTTCGTCAACATATGGGTGTTCATGGTGCCGGTGCTCGTGATAGTCGTCGGCGTCATTGTCTTCACGACTTCGTTCTTCGGCTGCTGCGGCGCCGTCAAGGAGAACCACTGCATGATCATCACGGTGAGTTATTGTTATTACTTATACGCTTTAGCTCGTGTTTTTTTCGTCGCGGGGATCGAAATTGCTACAGCTTTATACATATAATTCCCGGCAAAAACCACGATGATAGTATTTTTAGATAAATTGTTTTGAAACGTATTTAAATCTTTGTACAATGGCTCCTCGTTTGGCAGAGTAAAAATAGAATAATGCATTTTTTTCGTGCCGCCGCGACGACGACGAAAACGCGCCTTTTTCTGTCTCGACTCGTCCCTCTTTATTTTTATTTGTCTTTTTTCCCCCCCTTTATTATCATCGCAATTAGTCAGGCAACTGCAAGAAGAGCTACTCCCATGACAATGCAGTCAATTAGCCTTGTCTTCGTAAGAATGTAAACTAGCACTGCAGCACGTTGAAATTAACGTATACATACAAATATACTTGAATGTTAAGAACGTTAAAAGTGGTTTTTTGCTCATTTCGACCCTCATTGGTCGTACAAGGCGTGACACTTATTTCTTGTATACCGTAAAACTCAAATCGTCTATTGTCAAGACCTATACCTATCAGTGCTCACCATGATACGATACATTACATTTTTCACATCATATTTATTGCAGTTCTCGCTACTGCTGCTGTTGATCTTCGCACTGGAAATGGGAGTCGCGATCACGGGTTACATGATGCGTAGCAAGGTCGACTCGATGCTCGAGAGCTGCTTCAACGATACCCTCACCCAGTACAAGACGAGAAAGGATTTCCAGCAGTCCTGGAATATCATACAGGGTGACGTAAGTTGACCATAAATACACAATTACATTCATGTATACATTTAGATATGAGGAATTCTGTGAAAAAGATTAAATTTAAATCGAGTGTTAAACATTTATTTTCTGTGTCCAAAAAGAAGAAACAAATGTGGTGCACAAAATGTGTCTCGAAATAGTATATTTCGTACGAGTTCGGAAAGGCTTATATTTACGAACCGAGAAGTTTACGGCACGAGCCGAAGGCGAGGGCCGTAACGAGGTTCGTA
>JAPYYV010002506.1:0-20575 GCA_030522625.1 Copidosoma aretas
AGCTTCAAGATATTGTAGTCGTATGACAATTTATCTGCCCTATATAATTTTCTTCAACTGCTGCGGGTGATGAAACACAATATATTTAACAATCATGTAGGTTTTACCGCTAATTCCATAAAAAGATTGATTCATCAGAACTATGTCCTTGGAAGACGAATGGGTACAGATGAATCAACTGAGTTCCACAAAATAGCCTCAACATCGAGAAAGCTTAAGTACCGAGTCGAAGGCCAATTGTTTTCCACCATCCGCAAATAACAAAAAGATCCAAGTATCATGACTACTTATCATCCCAGATTTATGCATCACCCGCTCGAGTCCACCAGCGATCAAACACTCCCGCGATCTGAGAATCGCCTATCAACTCCCTGCATGAAACCAACCTGCACACACATGCCGCCACTGCCGTGCGATTGCGTCCCCCCGCGGCCCGCGGCCGCCGAGAGCTCTGCCCTCCCCCCCCTCACCCCCCCCCCCCCTCGACGCCAACCCTCATGATAGAGTGTGTGTAGCGCGCCGCGAGCGAGTGAGTCAGTGATGAGGTGCAACTTCTCCAAAAAGATCGTGTTAAAATAAAAACATCCGAGTAATCGAGTGACTCCGAAATCACCGAGTGTGTCCTTCGGACGAGGGGGCGTGCAAGTATACGTTTTCCTTGCAATCAGATTTATCGTAAAAAAACGACGGAGACATGTAGCCATGTAGGTTGAAGAAGGGAAAAAAAGATGTGCAGTGTTGATGCTCGGACTGCCCCTCCGGAGGAGTCGGAGGACCGAAGGAGAGGTGATGTATACTTACTCTAATAATAATGTATGCTAAGAATAATGTGTACGTATTATTGTAACGGTGTGATGATGGGGACGATATAATGGGGATGATGATTAGCTTGAAAATAGAGAGACACCTCGGTTTTGAGAGAAATTCACAAGAGCAGACTCATCAGCAGAGCTCTGCATCAGGGTTTGCTCCAAGAGAGCCTTGTAATGTTCTTTCTCTCTCGGTTTACTGCAGCTGCCGTCATGCCGTGTGTGTCTCGCACGTAGGTAGGTACGTGTGTGGTCTTTTCTTTTATTTGGGTTTTGGCTCTTATCGTTCGGCTCTTGGTTCGTTTTTGCTTTCATTCAGACTTCAGACAATCCGTTCTGAATACCGCGGGTGTACATATACGGTTTACGAATAAGTATGAAATAAAATAATTCTCTGTGCTACGGGTGCTATACCCTTTTGAAGCTCTTTTTCCACCGTGTATACAAGTAACGTCAATACAGCTGTTCTTTTTCCGCTTTTGGAGAAGAAGGGTAGGGGAAAAGGGAGCGAAGGAGAGAGAGATACGTATAGAGGATGCTGGTTGATTTATTGCCATAAAACGATCAGTTTTGTGTGAGATTTATTATAAGTGATTGGGCGGCGGGTTTGCTTCTGTTGTGTTAAAGTTATTGAAACAAATTTGTAATCGAGTTGAAATTTGATTTGGAAAGCTTCAGCTGATATTGATCGTTTTGGACCGTGTTATAGACCTTCAAGAGTACTCAAATCCTGAAACTTGTGGTTACTTGAGTTCATATTATTTCGAGCGTTTTTCATCTCAGATTTGTGCAAATAGTCAACCTTGAAATTATATATGTTTAGTGACCTTATCTGGTACACAACTGGCTTTTTCTTCTTACAATACGGTTTTGCTTTAAACTTGTAGTACCCTATCATTAATGGAGTGCTGAAATCACCTTCGATTTAATCAATCTACTTATCAGATTAACTTTATCTTTCTAATTTCCTTTACACAAGCTGCAGGTACTACAGTTGCTCAACTGCTGCTCTTAAAATTGTAATTCTATTTTTCAAATTATACAGATCAAGTTTTAGCGTTTGTGCATACTTGAAAATAATTACTTGTCAGACATCAATCATTTTTTCTTTCTCCAGATGTCATTAAAAATAATTTGCAACAGTTCAAGAAATCCAATTATAAAAATTCATATCATGTATTTCAGGTTACTCGATGCACGGAAACGAGAGCTAATAACGATGTAAGATTCGTTGAATTTTTTATACAGCAGTCCAAAGAAAAGTATACCACACAGGTAAAAAAATATTAATTTTGTCTTTGATGCTGAATAAATGTTTAAAAATTGTTAATAAAATATTTCAATTTTCAGCTGAAAAACAAGACTGCACCATGTTTCCAAGGCGTACATCATCTTTATGGCACATAGGCAGACTCACATGTAGACATGTGAGACGGATTTGTATTCCATTGAGCTGATAACTCTCAATGTAATCTCAACGAAAATTCTCCATTTAATAAGTCAAAAGAAAGGCCGGCACGCTCGGCGACTAATTTAAATTAATAAGAAAAAAAAGTGGAGGTCCTTGGGAGCCTCCCTTTTTTTCATTTTTCAAAATTCTTTCACCCCGCCGAAAAAAACAAAAATCCATCTTACATGAGGCTGGAGCGACAGCCCTGTTTTGGTTTCTTACTCGCAAGGGAAAAGTAGCAGTTCCCCCCCAAGACCGATTCCGATGAACAATGAACCATTCCGGAAGCGGTAAACGCCAGGCGAAAGTTTTGGAAGAACATTATTGGGACTGCAGTGTCTGTACGTATCGCAACACAGCTGAAGCATTCAAGTGCCTAATGTGTGACGTTCGCAAAGGTACCTCGACGCGCAAGCCGCGCATCAACCCCCAGCTTGTCGCCCAGCAGGTAATACATTTTTTATCCAATTTCACGATCACAACACAAAATTTATTGACGGCCACGCCGCGTGCTCGATAAAATCGGCCAAGGCCTGGCCGTCGCGTGAAAAAAAAAGAGCTGTCCGGTCATTGAAAGACAGCGCAATGGTCGGCAGGTGAACCAGCAGCAGTACGCGCCCCAGCTGAAGTCGGGCAAGAAGGAGCTGGCCGGTGGTGTCGGCGGCGGCTCCTCGACTTCCAGCGGCGGGATCGGCAGCAAACACAAGCTGGACAAGCCGAGGCGACGCTCTCGGCATCCTCCGAGGCTCAAAAACATCGATCGGAGCAGCGCGACGACAAACGAGGTCACGGTCAACAATGTCACGGTAGTCATAACCGAGTACAAGCCCAAGGTGAGGAAGACCAATACGTCGACGGCTACGAGCAGCGATCAGTCGGGATTGTCGAGCAGCGCCTCCTCGGAGAACGGCAGTCAACACGATTCCAACCAGGACTCGAGGAGTCTCGACGTTGGCACCGACGCTTGAGACTGTCGGATTTTTCTAAAATTGGATGGAAGCGGAGGAGAACGAGTTCGATGAATGTGTTTCAGTGCGTGAGTGAGGGACTGTAAAAATATATATATATATATAATGTTGCTGCTCTGCGTGCCTCGATGTGAGGGTGGATAAGGGCTGTTATGTTGTAAAGTTTATGACTACCAGCCTTATATTACCAAGCCCAAGAGACATTCTTCTTTGGTGTAGAGCTTATATTGTAGTACATATACAGTTGAGTGGACCGAGTTTCGTCACGTGCTCTTTGAAGATGCACGTGATCCTTGGAAGATGTTTGAAGGACCGGATTTTTTCCGTTTGTATAAAATTGACGTAGCTCATGATGCTCTGGGTACGTGACTATGAAAAGTATCTCTTTCAATATTTCTTTTTCACAGACATATTTCTGAGTAGTTTGGGTTCTTTCGGTATTAAATGATTTTAAATAAATAATTTTCACTTGTTTGAAGAAACATTTTAAGGATATTTTTCATATTGACGCATTCTAGCCTTATTTATTAAAAAAAAATTTGATAGTTTTCAGCAAAATATTTTGAATATTCAACGAAATTGGGAATAAGCTAGTCACTCAATTATTATTTAAAATGAAAAATCAAGCAATGACGAAATTAGAAAAATTGGAAAATATTCTTGTCACTGATTTTTTACTTTTATCAAAGACTAAAAGTAATTGAGTTTTTAGTTGGAATTTTTTATGAAATTTAAAATATCCTGCCTACAGATAAATAGTACATATTATTCAGAAAGATTGGGATTTGGTTTTATTTATCACATAATGTAGTTACGATAATTTTAATGATTACGAAGTCGTGATATATTTGTTGCTTATTAAGATTTTCTAGCCAGAAAAGGAAAACACAATTTTTAGAATTTTCCATCTATTTAAAAAATGAACATTTGTTTGATTAATAAGATATGATAAAATGAATGAAAGATTTTCTACATCAACGATTTATAAAACACTAAATTATGTCCGACATGTTAATGCATGAAGAAATTAATAATTAAATGGACTCTAAAATTATTATTAAATATTAAATTTGAAACAAAAACACAAATTTCATAATGAATTTATCTCGCTGAAACTTGATGGATACATGAATTTTATATACGTAAAATGGACCATCATTCAATGATGAAAAAAGTTGTCCTAGATATGGAATAAAACCAATGTATTATATAATGTAATAGTATTTATTGTCCATTTTTCGCAACTTCTTTCAACAGAGACAGCAATGACAGCATACGATTTTGTCATAAAAAGATATGTATAGACGTTACAGTCTGAAAAAAAATAATATTAACAAAACAAACAGACGTCTTATGCTATTAATGGCTATGAATTTTTACAAAGCAAAGTTTTATAAAAAAAAAAAGTTTATGATATAGGAAGGAATTTAAAAAAAAAAGTTGTTCAAGTGCCTTTGCTATTATTTGCAAGAGCCAATGAGGAGGGTTTTGTTGCAACCAGTTTTATATACTTGGGCACTTAATATTACAAACTTGATAATCAAATGACCTGCCTTTATCGATGACTCATTTTAATGATAAATTATTAGATTACAATTTTCAAAGGAAATGTCGAAAGCAGTGGTTAAATTCAAGACAAAAATTAATACAAACAAAAAAGTTTTTAGTGTAAGTATGAGAATCCAACGCAGTTTTGTATATTCAATAAGAGTATACAGTCTTAACAATAATACATACATTATGATGATGACAAAACCCCTATGGATTTTTCCAGATTTGATAACAAAGACCATTATTAGCATAATTTGTCTCCAACTTATAATTTACTGTATGACCACTGCTAGAGTGCAAGTTAAAAAGATTAATTACGCATTAGAGAATATAATATGCGTAATAGACACGTGAAGCATTACTTTCTCTGTGTCATGAATCATCTGAGCTGATTATGCAGCTAATCGAACTTTTTATTTATTTACCTGTTAAGATAAATTATTGTATAAATTATTTATTATTGTATATCATAATAACTGTTTTCTAAAAATCGTAATGGAGCTTCGTCATACGATGAATAAATAAATAAATAAAAAGTTCTTATGCCGAATCAAATCGATGATACTTTACCTTTACGTGTCTACACTAAATCATGAAAAATTAAAGTCTATTTCAAATTTCTTTTGAGCAGCATGCCAAGAGTAAATGCAAAAAAAAGGCTAGGGCAAAAAATGAAAAAAAAAATTTGTTTTTGAGTGTGTGTCCACTGTTACGTATGAACATAAAAGAAAAAAAAGCAATGCATAAGAGGAACACTTAAGCTGAAGGAATGAAGTATATAATATACCAATGTTTGTGTGTGATCGGGATTTGGTGATTAAGATAAGACTTTGTGTATAATAATAATAAAAATCGTTTTTACAGCTTGTCGATCGATCAAGGTAACAATTTTTGTGAATAACGGTTCGTATTTTTGATATGTCGTTGACAAAGCCTCGCACAATTACATTTGTTTATCATCCAAACAGAAATAATGCATTTTTTATTTTAAGTTGACTTTTAAAGTTAGTATTAAAACTAGTTTTCAATTTTGTATACAAAGAAGTATCGTTAATGGACAAGATCAAATCGTGAATATATTCTAGGATGGCATGATGAAATCAAAGAAAATAATAATGTCGTGTGATTTATTTGATGTAGTGAAATTTAAATTATAAAGTAGTTTGTGAAAAACATTAGTTAATTCTCATGCACTGCCCCTTATTTTTTACATGGAAATCTATTCATTTGGTATTTTTCAAATAAAAAAAAAATAAAATATTTAATGCGGAGTAAAAAAAAAAAGGAAAAAAAAAGGAAAATGCGTAAAAACGGCACTGCAAGTAATGAATGTTTTTCGGTTTACTGAACGAGAATTCGAAGCTCAAATTATTTAATCTCGTAACAATTTTTTTTAATAAGGAAAACGTGTCCCTAAAATTACGAATGCCAGGCAAAACAAACGTACGCGTAATTGTAACACAATAGAGCAATTTGAGCTTAGGATTCTTGTTCAGCAAATAAAAAATTCATCCTACGTGCAGTGCCTTTCGTATGCTTTTAAATTTTTCTTATTTTTGGTCCTGTTATTTTTCTTTAGCAAAATTGCCTCATGGCATTCATATTAGATGCTATTAATCAGATTAGGCATTTGATTTTGTTTAACATGTAAGTAGACTTTAATTGCATGAAGATATTTTTGCGTATGCAGTAATAATTTAAGATGTCTTATGTATTGGAGCTCTTTAAAAAATCGTATGATCTTTGCTTCCACCTTTATTTTAACGAGCTCTTCCATCGAAAACAAAAATGTAAATAAACAAATTTTATTGTGTTCATAGGAAATTCAAAGGATCTTTGCTTTTCGAACTGAGAAAAAAAGAAAAAAATAAAAACAAAGAAAATTTTTTTCTACATTTGATTCGTTTTTCTTTAAGGCAATGATTTCAACTTTGTACTGAAAACTTTCAACTAATATTATTTAATATTTCTAAGACAAAATTACAATTAAAATTTCGCCAAAGTTTTTTTTTAGAAATGTATAACAATTTTTTTAATTTTTATTTGCACAAATCACAAGCTTACATTTGTTTTTTGTGTAGGTCTCGGTGTCTAGGTTTCTTTTTTTTCTTGATAAGTTTTTTAGAATTATGCGACCCCAAAGCAATGGATCCCAAATCCTGTGTGACATCCATCATATTCTCGTTATACTCTTTTACTGTTCTTGCCGCGTTATTCACTCGTGATGTTACTGGCACTCGATCTTTAAACTGTTCAGCGACTGTAATTAAACGTCACGCTGTTAATAAAAATATTTATGAAATTTCTAATCATCCTTCTGTATTAGTATATACCTTCGGTAATAGTCGAAAAGTCTAAAACATTTAAATTGTGCGCCTTGTTGTCGCCACCAACAGCGAATACATAAGGATTATCACAACTAGCTTCTAAACAAATTATTTGGCCTAAATTAGATTGTTTGACAAAAACTATTTGAGGCTCTAAATGATTGTTGACATCCCAAACTTTGATGGATCCATCCTTGTTAGAGCTAATTAACAGTCCTTTACAGGATGTGCTCATTGACAAGCCTGAAAATTAATAATTTAATGCCAGTAAAATAAAAAATTTACAGAACATCAGTATTAGAATTATCATGTACTATACCTGCTATTTCCTCTTCTTGAATTTGTTTTTGCCACAATGGATTATCTTGTCGAATATCAATGCACTCAATAAATCCATTATCAGTGCTTACAAAACATGTGTTTGGGTCATAGTGGTTCCAAACAACTTTTTCTACTTCACCAGATGCTTGCCACATCCTCACTTGCTCAGTCTTACCATCAAAGAGTCTTACTTTTCTAAAATATTATATCTACGAAGTTAAAACTGAAAAATATAAATTTTTTATGTGAATTTATACAATTTTGTAATAAACTTACTTATCCATGCCACCCGTAAGAAGCAAATGAGCTTCTGTAGGATGCCATTTAATTGACTGAATCACTCCTTCAAAAGAACTAAACTTAGTACTTGGAGTACCGTTTTCTAAATCCCACAGTAGTACAGTACGA
This sequence comes from Copidosoma aretas, assembly GCA_030522625.1. Taxonomy (NCBI): domain Eukaryota; kingdom Metazoa; phylum Arthropoda; class Insecta; order Hymenoptera; family Encyrtidae; genus Copidosoma; species Copidosoma aretas. Next base: position 7,835 of record JAPYYV010002506.1, read on the forward strand.
TCTGCGGAACCACTTGCTAAAATGTGACTGTAACAGAAGTACACAAATCATTAGAATTTGAATTTTTTTTCCCCTACAAAGAGTATCCGTGTATCATACTGATGAGTTGTATTCCATGCCAAGTCCAGAACTGCATCTTTGTGTCCAATACGTTTGATTTTCTTTTTCTTATTTGGCTTTTTACCTAATTTAAACACTGGGCTCACAGCCCCAACTACGTCTAAATCCCATACTTCAATAATTGGAGTGTCATTTCCAATAGCACACAAGTTACCTTGAAAGTAACACTATGTTTTAGATATAGCAATTCCTAGAATTTATGAATATTAAGAAGACAATCGTCTAACCAGGTTTCTGTTCTCCTGGATCAAAGTCGAGCCATTCAAAGCACAATGGAATATAAGACAGATAGTCGTGATGATGACAGTAAAAAGAGCCTTCTTTTTCATTGTATACTTGAATGGAAATAAAAACATGTTTGAAGAAATACAATATTTGTACAGTTGAACAAACAACGCAATACTCACTGTATACTTCCAAAACACTGGCTTCATCCATTATGTGACCTACCAAAAGAAGATTATCATCTGGTTTAATAATGTCATCTTCTTTCTCAGAATCATTGTCATCATCATCTGCCACTGTTATGTTTGGATCCTTGCCATCTTCCAAAATAGCTAATCTATCTATATTGCAGTAAATGTCTCCAGCTAAGAACGAAATAAAAGTTATTCAAGAGCTTACAGAATAATTGAAAGAATCAAACATTGCTACATACATTCCTCCTCATATTTGTCAAAATTAAATTCGTCTGCAGCATTGACTGAGCCATCATTCATCTCTTCATCCTTGACTCTTTTACTTTTACTGTTTTCCTTACCCTCTCCAGTATCAGAATCGCCATCATCTTCATTTGTTATTTGCCTATAACAAAATTTAAAATTCATGTAGATATACGCACAAGAAAAGAAAGTAATTTGAATTTTATTAAACAGCTTACTGAAACTCGGACTGTGCTTCCTGAATAATAGATTGCAGCTCCTGAGCTGACAACTCGATCTATGGTTTTCAACATGAAATTATATTCCATACAGTATTAAACCATCATTAATATGTTATCATATTTTTGTTGAAAGTCTAACCTTGTCAGGAACGGTAGCGGCAACTCCTCGTTTAACCCACGCCAAGCAGGATATGTAGTTTTTCAATTCTGCTTCCGGCAATTCGTCTTCCATTTTGATATTTGTGAAATCAACTTGCACTAATAATTATTGTAAAATTAATTGTATTTTTTTAGCGATGCACGACCGTAAGCGATGTCTGCTAATCTTGTCTTCTGCAACATCTGCTCCGGCACCGCGTGTGCACGTGCAGCAGTCATATATACATATGCAGTGGCGGAATAATGAAGCCGACCGATGGAAACGACAAATCAGTGCGTCGTTCTCATTACGTTGAATTAATTTGGTCGTGCTGATTGGTCGTTTCTATTCGTCATTCTTCATTTGTCTGTCGGCTTAATCCAATCCCGCTACGTGTGTCTTCGGCGGCTTCGGCCAGGTTCGACCTAAATACGCAAATAGTTCAAAGTTCAAACCCTTATACTTAACAATGCATTGTAAATATTGTTGTTAAAAAAAGTGTAGACTGTAGACTATCTCAAGTTACCTGATATATAAATAATATTCCCAATTGATATTAAAATCTCATCAGCTCAGTCTAGTGATCTGATGCATCATCATATGTAAACAAACCATCACGACTTGACAAGCACGTGCGTGAAACTGAAAATTGTTTAACCTAACCTTACAAAGTTATAATCAATCTCTATAAAAAGGGGCAACAACAGCGAGAGAAAAATACAAGTTAAGATAAAATTGTACTTTGTACTCCAAAGTATATTTCTACTGCACGAAAACGCAAAAAAGAATAAAAATATGAAAGAAATCGAAACACCGGAGCTCGTCAAATTCGGCAGCCATGTAATAGTGCAAAAACTGAACTTCAAAAAAGTCTACCGAGTGACGGAGACCGGCTCGTTGACGCTGGGCAAGGAGGAGATCCAGATGGGCGAGATCATCGGCAAGCCCTACTGGACCGCGTACAAGGTCGTCAGCTGCAAGAGCGATCCCCGCGAGAAGCGGTCGAAGAGGAGCCTGTCGACCCTGGTCGTCGTGAAACAATGCGAATCCCTGGGTGATCTCAAGGACAGCGTGTCCAGCGGCTACGACAACAGGTGCATCAACGACGACGGCAAGTCGCAGAAGCTGTCCAAGGATGACATACTGGGCTTCAGGGACGCCGGCAAGTCCGGGCGGGAGATCGTGAGCAGTCTCATCGTGAACAATGCCTCTTTCACGGAGAAGACCGGCTTCTCCCAGGAGAAGTACATCAAGAAGAAGGAGAAGAAGTACTGCCAGTTTCTGACGATCCACAAGCCAACGCTGGCTGCTCTGCAGGAAATTTACCAGGCGCTGGACTCTGCCAAGATCTACAACATGAGGATGGATGCTGTAGCCCAGATTCTGTCCTACAGCGATGTCAAGAGCGACGGCACGTTCATGCTGTTCGACAGTGGTACGGTTGGTCTTGTGCCTGCAGCTATGCTGTCCAGAATAGGAGCCAACACGACCGGCAAGTTGCTGTACCTTCATTCTGGGGATCATTTGCCACAGATGCCCATCACCAGGACTATGAATTTCCCCGAGGAGCAGTTGGACAGGATGGTGACTGTGAGTATTTTTGACTTTCTCAGGCAATACCATGACAAACAGCAGCAGAGTGTGGTGGATAATAAGGCAGATGTGCCAAGACCAAAGGTGGTGATTGTTAAGAGTGATAAATCCGATGTTAGTCCCAACGATAACAATGAGAACAATGAGTGCAATGTCAAAGTTGCTAGCAATGATTTGAAGAGGAAAAACACAGAGGACGTGGACGAGGGTCCAGTGTTGAAGAAGTCAAGGAAGGTGCTTGAGATAGAAAGGTCCGTAGACATTATATCAGAGGCCAAAGCAGACAGCCTGACGATAGTGGCAAAAGAGCACCCGCTCAACATAATCAAGGCGCTTTTGTCGGTATTGAAATCGTCCCGGCCATTTGTTATTTATCATGCTCACAGGGAGCCACTGGAAGAAACTTATGTTGCGCTAAAGCACCAGGCCAATGTGATAAATCTTAGACTGTTTTCCAACTTCCTCAGATCTTATCAAGTTCTGCCCGAAAGAACTCATCCCGAGATCATGACCAATGATTTTGGTGGTTACATACTTACTGGTTATACAGGGAGTGCAAAACTCAAATAGATATGCATTGTTGTTTAATGACCTCAGTCTTGTTGGACCAGGTACACTGTTGATTAATACTGACGAATATTTAAACTATTACTGATGTAATAATAAATTATATTTTGGTAAGGTTGTAAAGATTTTTTTTTGTAAATAATTACGTTTGTAATAAATAAAATGGATAATTTTTGTACTGAAAAAAATTTGTTTTCTCGTCTCCTGATATTCACTGAGTAATCATTAATTAATATTTTCGTTGACACAATAATTACTTACTCACATAAAATGTGAATAAAATAAAATACTTTATCCCAGAACGGCATCGTAATAATCCTTAGAGCCTCTGTTGGACCTCGGTCTTCTTTTCTTTAATATTTCACTTATGATTCCAGCGCCTAAACAGTCAGCCACAATGTTCACCATTGTTCGAAAGCGATCCCTAAAACGGATAATTTTAATTTTCGTTCATGCAGCAAGGGCTCTAATATTGCACAACTTAAAAAAATGTCAGCTATATTTACACAAAGCTGTCAACGGCGATGATCAGAGCGACATCCTCGGCGGGAACGCCCAGGGAATTCAGGACCATAATTAGCATGGCGTAGCCGCCGCTCGGCATCCCTGCAGCTCCGATGCACGATAATGTGCAAGTAATACTGCAATCATACGTATCGGGTGCACTTAACAAACATTCGGATCTCCAAGCAGATCACTCCGATCGTTTCTTACTATTATTATTGATTTCTCTATCAGGATTGACCATCATCAGTTGCAATTATTTCATTACAAACATATAAGGATCTTGGTACGTATATTAATCCATAAAAAAAATACTAAGCGCATTTGAATAGTTGAATATTCCTACTACTAGGCTCGATCCAATCGGAAAAAAATCGTTAAACAATCACAATTTTGATCTTTGTTCTCCTCTTAGCTGCGATCTTTTTTTTTTCTTTTTTTTTGTTCAACCTGACAGCCACAGTCTGGACGATGGACAGTTCGAGTCCCCGCATTTGCATGATGAAGAGCGCGCCCAGGGTCTCGTAGAGCGCTATCCCGTCCATGTTGATCGTCGCCCCGATCGGCGCCACGAATCTCGAGACTTGCGGATCGACGCCCAGCTCGTCCAGACAGCGTATTGTCGTTGGTACCGTTGCCGTGCTATGCAACACGTTTTTTCCGCGTTTATCGTAAAACATTGCGTGGATTTAAAAAAAAAAGAAAGGATCGACTAGAGCTGTATACCTGGACGAGGTGCCGAAAGCGGTGACGAGCGCCGGGCCGATTTTCGCGAGCAACCGGTGGGGCGATCGGCCGGCGATCGCGAGGTAGACGAGGGGCAATGAGACGAGTGCTTGGATCGCCAGGCCCGCGAACACCGTCAGCACGAACACGCCCAGCCGGCGCGCCTCGAGGCCCAATGATCCCTCGTCCTCGGGTTGTCGGTGGCCGCTGCGCAGGATCTTGCTGGCGATCAGGAATACCACGGCGATCGGCGCTGCTCTGGAATATTGCACGGCGATCGTTGTCGATTAATGAAGGGAATATCGCGTCTGTTTGAGCCTGAACAAGCTTTTCGTGGGTTGCAGCAAAAATAAACACAATGTATTGCTGTAGTTTACAGTCAGTCAAATAAAATGTCAGAGCATGATTTAAATACTTGTTCCGGCTTTGATAAAAACGATGTGGCTTCGTGAATTGTAAATATCATTGAAGTTAAAAACAGCAAGTTTGTTTTAAATTTGAATCAAACTAAATTTTTTTAAATCAAGTTAAAAGGATAAAAAATAAATTTTCGGTTGCCAAAAGCGTATCAAAAAAGATTCCGAAATTATTGGCAGCATTTTCATTTCATATGTTTGGTTTTTCTTCCGCTTCTATCGATTTGAACACCCGAACTCTTTTTTCGATGGATAAAATTCATTTTAGAAAAATACACGTATCTTTATAAATTTCCACATTCAAAATGATTATTAGTCATTTGAGAAAGTTTCATTATTTGAGCGTGAAAATATATACTAAAAAAGTTCCTGACCATATTAATATACGTTCCACTAATTATAGTACATTATGTATGCCGAAGTTTCACTAAATACACAGAGTATAGCTAGTTGCTTCACATCGATCAATGACTTAATTCATCATAATGATACAAGAATGATGTAATAATTTATTCCCACCTTAAATTAATATTTCAAAAATTTTTAATTTCAAAATAAAAATAAAATACTTGGCGCGCAAAAAGTACTAAATACCTCCACACCGATTTCTCAAACAAATCGTTCAGGCAAAAGATCAATGTACAAAAATATACCACCTTATCACGCAATCTATGATATCAGCCACAGCGGCAGCTGAACTCTGAAAAAAGTCCTGCAGCGGCTGCTTTCGATCATCGGACATGGTGCCGAGCGTCAGGCCGAATACCAAGCCGAACATCACCAAGCCCAGGACGTTCGTTCCCGGCGTGTAGCGGTGCGATATTCCCATCTCGTAGATCGAGACTTCTGCGGAATCGTATTGAAATTTTATTCCTTCGGTTTTTGCACGAAGGGAACCGATTTTTTTTTTTTTTACCTTGTTCTGGCTCGATCAAAACCGTTTGGTACTGCCATTAGGTGAAATAGAGGATTAGAACAATAAAATCGTATGCGTATTCAAAAGTGTCAAATGCGTCTGCAGCGAATAATTTCATACAATAGAAAAATTGTAAAATCATCACCTGGGACAGGCAAGCTTGGATTATGTTTTCTGGAAACAAATTTCTACAAAAAAACAGAAGAAAAGAACCATCTGAACGAAAAACGGTAATAATGGCAAGGTGATGGCTCTATGAAAAATATTGATATTCCCCGTACGTCGTGATATTTTTTTGACCGATTAGTATAATTATGTATGACGTGTGCGATATAAAAAAAAAAAAAAAAACATAAATAAATAAATAAATAAAAAAAAGGAATTAAACAAACTTAGTCCATAAAAGTATGTTTTAACTTTATTATCGTGTTCGTAAAATTGATTTCCACAAAGAGGACAATTCAAGTAAGATTTTAGCTCTTTCCATCTTTCCCACGACTCCTATTTATTTATTTATTTATTCACAATTCACCGTATCAAGTCCAGCAGAGTATCGACCGTCACGAATTTCACTCGAGTTTCCGGCCGCTGCAGGTGATGACGATCCGTTGCATTCGAGTCTTCGACCAGCTCAATCGAGCCCCATTCTCCAGGTCGAACGGCCTCGGACAATAACACGCACAGCGCGATCCCCAGCGTTGTCGTCGTGATGTAGTAAAACAGAGCCATCCTACCGATACTCCCTGTGTACAAACCAGAAAGATTTTGACGAGCACATTATTTTACCCGCCCAAGTTGTACTTGATTCTTCTCCACCTGATTTGCCGAGACCAGAGCTCGCGCTGATCATGCTCGAGACGACGAGGGGCAGAATCAGGCAGTTGACGACCCGTAGAAATAACTCCCCCGGAAAGTGCAGGTACGTCAGCTGGCGCTCGGTCCACGGCTGGATGGTCCAGTGTTTGAGTCCCAGGCCCAATAGTGCCCCGAACAGAATGCCGAGGAGTATTTGCACGGTAGCCGATGGTCGCCGCATGCCCATTATTTTCACGCTTTCTTCAATAAATCAATCACCAAAATGGTGTTCACATAAACGTGATGGATATAAAAAACCCCACTTGTATTCACCGTGAGATACGTACATACTTTATTTGTCGGTCAACGCGATATGCAACGAACACTGCACCACAACAACTAATTATTAAAATCAATCAGATGCTGCGATTGTGCTTCGATACGCGAAACCGGAGCTTTTAAATCACCATCATTGCTGCCTTCTTTTTTTTATCTTGCCAGCAAGTGAGGTGGGTGGTATAATCGACTGGTTTCTTCTTTCCGCGCTTAGCGTCGTCTCATTAATTAAATATAATCAGAAGTGATAGTAGACGCTGCCTAGATTTTCACGATCGCATTATCAGTGTCAAGATAAAGAAACGCAAACAGATAGGCAACCATGTATGTATTTGAAATTGTTACGCATGCACGCGAAAATTAGTGACGATAAACAATCGTGTGTTCTTTAAATACATTTGTATCAGATCAAACAAATTTTTCATCAATCACCGCGTAAAAGAATGACGAAAAGTGAGTTAAGAGCAAATCGGACGTTTATTTCTTCAGCAGTTTTAAAGTATGTACAGTTATCACTATCGCACAATTGGCAGTGTTTTCGTGCAGTTTATTCTGAAGCAAATACTTTTTTTTTTATAATAACCATCATTGCATAACAACTCTGCAACAGACTGCAGCTTTATTTTTTTTTGTTCATTTAAAAAGTGGAATGAGAGAAAATCCTTCGATTAAAAAACAATCTATTCGTAGATCCACTTCTCGGCCCAGGCGGCCCAATCGATGACTTCCTTCTTCTTTTCGTCGCCGAACCAAAGCTTAATTTCCTTCTTGGCAGCTTCGACAGAGTCTGAGCCATGGATGATGTTACGACCGACTTGAATGCAGAAATCGCCACGGATGGTGCCTGGAGCAGAGTCCTTGGGATTCGTCTCGCCAAGCATGACACGTCCGGTCTTGACGACGTTGAGACCTTCCCATACCTGAAATAAATTGAAATGTTAGCACTGTATTTCAAGTACTGTCAAAGTGAATTTCATAAGACAAAAAATACGGCAACTGAAAAAAGTTACTCAATTGAATGAATAAAATTAATTTAAAAGTTTACACAATAATTGCAGCAATCTAATGATAAGCACTAGAAAAATCAGTTAAAATTTTCAGAGAATTCAAAGGTCTTCAGATAACAATGACTTACGATTGCAAATCCTTTTTTTGCCTAATAGCTATATTACATAAGTGAGGTCACAGAAACATTGAAAAGGCTTCTCCAAGCCATTTATCAGTTGGTCTATACGACTTGATAAGCGTAATATTTTAAAAACTCTTGTGAATAGAATAAAATAATATTTACCATTGGCACGACTGGTCCAGAGCTCATGTACTTGACTAAACCAGGGAAGAAGGGCCTGCCGGAAAGGTCAGAGTAGTGTTCCTTCAGATGTTCTTCGGTGGCCTGGAAAGTATGAAAAATAATCAGGAACTTAAAGAATAAATCAGTAATTCTAAAATTAATTATCAAATAAACTGTAGGCCCAAAAAGACAGTCTGGAACGTAAAAAATTCTCTACCGAATGAAGGTCAAACAACTGAACAGATGTAGTAGCGTTCTTTCAAGCATTCGGTTACTCTGATATAATAAGCCTCCCTTCATAAAAAAAAAGGGCCTAGGGTAGATGCTCGGATAGCACCTGTGGAAAAAGAGGCTAATTCAATAAAAAAAACACTTGTACCTGTTGGCCAGTCTTGTGAATAATTAATTACAACGACCACGTGCACAAAAAGATAGAGAGAGATAGAGATGGCGGCTCTAAAAAAGCCGCTAACGCTGCACTTACCCAGACCATCTTCATGGCGACGAGTTTGAAGCCCTTGTCCTCAAACCTCTGGATGATCTTGCCGACGAGATTACGTTGCACGCCGTCGGGCTTGATCATGATGAAGGTGCGCTCCTTGTTGTCCGTCATTTTTGAGACGAGAGATGAGTTTTTTACCGGCTTAATTGAAGAATGGGCTTTTTTATGGAGCACAGGTGATGAACGGCGTGCACGAGGAGCTTCGGAAGAGAAGTCAGTTCGGGTTCGGGTTCGGCACTTCGGCGTTCGGCGAACTTCGGCAGCCAGGGGGGGGGGGGGGGCCCGGGGTTTTTATTTCCTACGTTACACGTATCGCGAACGTAACTTACGTCGTAAGCATGTAAGCGACGTAAGAAATTAAGGTCATTTTATAATCCGAAATTTAAAAGAACTAAGTATCTTACAATTTAATTCAGATCCATCATGAAGAGCAAAACAGTGTGTTGAGTATATTAGAAATTGAGTAATTCTGATAAAATATTGAATATCAAATTTCAACATAAAAAATATGAGAGTAAAAAATTATAATGATAAGTACCAGTACGTTTAGAGACAAATGTTTAAAAGTAATAAGCAACCTTCTCCATATTTTTTAAGACCAGTCAATTTGTCAACTATTAGAGCTTGAAGAAAATCCTGTGCTGTAAAATTAAAAGGTGCGAATGTTAAATTCACTGTTGCAAAGTTTTGCAGCGACCCGTTTCTACAAAGTTGTTCTGGTTAAAAATTGACTTAGCGATCAGATATAGAATCGTTAATTTTGCATGAAAATTCACCGTGGTTGGCTGAAACTGGGGTATATTATAAGTAGCTAGGCATTGGACTGACCATAGTCGGTGCAAATTAACAATGTCAAGGCTTGATACTTGACGCCCGCGTGACAACTTTCACACAAACTTCTTTGCATGCGAAATTTACTTTTCCAAATAATATATAACGTGTTACTCATTTGTGTTTCACCGTCAAACTTTCACGTCCCTCCGTGAAAGATAGCAGTTGTTAGTAATGACATTAATAAATTATTTGATTTTTTTTTAGTATATTTTTGGCCAATAAAACTCAGAAATTAATTTTTTTTTATCTACATTTTCTACCCATTTTCTTTCAGACTAAATTCTAAAATAAAGCTCGAAATAGAGTAAATATATATATATATATATATATATATATTTTTTTATATTAATATATATATATATATATATACGCGAGCGTTGTACAACCGTCATCGATCATATCATCATCACATTCGTCACAGCAGTCGCTGTGTCACCAGTGTCACACAGGTCACACTGCGTGTATGTTATTGTTGTTGTATTGTGTGGTCCACAATGTCAGCGAGCGACACATTGTCAGGTCAGCATCTACACATGTGTAAACAATATGGATCCGAAAAAACAGATCTGCATTTTTTGCAGAAAAACAGACGGAGACATAATTATTTTCTTGGAAGTTTCGATAGACGTGTTAAAGGAATGCATGGCGATACTGAAGATAAGGAAAAATAATTGTTTGGAAGGGAGCGAAGTTGAAATACCGGACATAATAACCTCATTACATGGATTTCACTCCAAGTGTCACGACAAATTTACAACGTTGAGCAAAAAATATAAACTTTTGCTCTCTTCATCCGGCCATCAACAGTATGTAATACTTGAAATAACATTATTTTCTATAAATTACAATCATCTTGCTTGCTGAAACATTACATTGTTACTTATTATTATATTTGTTGTCTCCCTTCAAGGAATGAATCGAAACCGGTGCTAAATACTACTTCTACGGATACTCTTGCACCAAAAAAAGGAAAAAAAGACCATTTAAGGCCAAGCAAAGCTTACACAGTTACTCGTGCATCTCATCAAATCCATAAAGTTACAGGGAACGGCATTCGTTGTATTTTTTGTAAACGAGAAAATAGAAAACATCATCGCCAATCTCAAAAAATTCATGAATTAGTCAACAAAGATGTGGTGGATCATTTAAAGTCTCAAGCTACTGAAATGAATGACATCGAAATGATGGATTGTTTAACTTATCACACAATAAACAAAGGCCGGTTGTATTATCATAACATATGCAAAAGTACGTATCGCTCACGATATGCTTCATTCATGACAGATTCACGACCTAAGGGTGAATCTCTCAAAATTCGTGAGTCGTACAGAACAGTGTTTAAAGAGTTGTGTGCATTTGTTCAAGAAAACGTTATTGATGCTCAAAAATGTTATTCTTACAGATTTTTGCAAAAATGGTATTGCGAAAAGTTGTCGCAAGAATTACAGAAAAATGATACCAGTCATATTTACACTGCAACGCAATCTCGTAATTTGCAAGAAAGAATAATTTCTTTTTTTGGTAGACGTATATCTAGTGTAGAAATAAATGAAAAATTTATTTTTAAAGCGCCTAGTGCTAGTTGTGTAGTTTCAGAAAGTGACATACCGGAAATGGAGGACAGAGAAAATGTTGAACTAGCCTCTTTAATTTCAAGAAGGAAAGTTGTGACTTTGCAACACAACAAGTTGTCCAATCCAGTTATCATCACGTAACAAAAAAATGGTTGATGAAAAATGATGGAATATTTTTGAAGAATTTGGTGCAACCGCCTTGAGAAGTACATCTCTCAACTTCTCAGTGATTGCAACACTAATTATTTTACTTTCAGAAGATTTTGTGTGTAAACCATGTCCAATGGTAAAATGAAACTGTTGATTGTTAACTATGGTAAGTGGTGTGAAACAAGAATTTTATGAAAAAACAGATGAAAATTTATTATGTCCGGCACATATAGAGAACGACACTAAAATGGCTTTCCAAGCCTGCCAAATTTAATAAGTCAAATCGATATGATGCTCGGATGCAAACGTTTAAATAATAATTTTGTTGTCTAATATATAACATATTGATAGAACGGTTGATATTTTTATAGAAGTAGGTGTTAAAAATGCATTACAGATTTGTATTAGTATAATTATTTGAATGCTCGGCTGAATTAGTATCTTATTCCTCTCAAATGACTGTATATTATTTAATTTGTCTGCCCTTCCGTATTGACACTACATTTTTTAATTTTTCACAGCAACTGAAATTATCGAGACATTCAATAAGTAAAAATACATTTGTAATTTCATTAAAAGTACAATTTGTTTATTTATTTCAAGTCGATAAAAACACAAAAAGTTAAATTTCTCCGACAATTTTTACGACGAAAATCACCATACTCTAAAAATGTTTGTGCAAAAAAAAATATGATCTTTCCATTGCTGTTCTACACTGGAAACATACGAATCAGAAAATTGCGTATCACCGTATTATTTCGGAATGCATTTTTTTCTCTCCAAATTTGAAAATACCGATCCTCCTGTTGCCAAATTTAGATCCATCATGCAGTCAGAAACTTTCGAAGCATGTTTTTTTTCTTTTTTTCTTTTTCCGCCCGTCCGTGAGTCGCGTACGATTCCAGATTTTCAATCTACCTACGTGTGTTTTGCTCGAATCAACAGAAGCTTGTTACTTCTGTCTCCTCCTGCTCGCACGAAGAAACGAATTTATACCTTCCCGCGACATAAAAACACGGTGCAAGCTCTGCCCAAGAGATGCCGCACCGATCGATCCCTCGCAAGCTCGGCGATCGCTTTCAAGTCGGGTGAAAAAAAAAAACGAACTCCCGACGCTCTCGTGCGTACCATGCTTGGAGTGTAAAAAATGTTTGGGATCCGCAAAGGTTCCTCTCCGTACCTACGCATTTAATCGATGCGCTGAGAGAAAACAAAAAAAAAAATTTCCTCCCACAACGAGCTCATCGAGCTACATACATGGCTCGTGGGGGAAAAAAGGCAGCGCGAGAATAGCCCGGGCCGCGCTCTCGAGAACGCGGTGGGGGGAGCGTGCTCACCGACGGCTCTCGGGCCTCGGAGCGAGGAACAGTCCTCGAAGATGGGGGAGGGAGAGAG
>JAPYYV010002507.1:0-22091 GCA_030522625.1 Copidosoma aretas
TAAATTTCATAAAACTCAAGTGTTAAATTGAGAAAATTTATCATAGAAACTTTTGTTCTCCACAATGTAAAAAGTAAGTATCTAAAGAAGAGAAAATTACGGTTACATGTTACCAAATTCTTAGTAATATTGAATGGCTGTGTATAGTGAATTACTCAGAAGTATATATATACATATCTTTTTTCCAACGATTGATGGAAAAATTATTTTTAAGCATTGTTTTATACTCATTTTATCAATTCCAAGTAAAAAGGTAATGTTATAGGTTATATCCTTAGAGCATATATACCTGGAGGGAGCATGCAATGCTTCGGCTGCGAGACTAGCAAAGGTAAAAAGGGCCCGTCAAGCAGGATTGTGTATAGAGTTATAGTCATCTGTAAGAGTGGCAGTCGTGGGAGAAGAGAGCAGATATAGCTATACCCGGATACCTCTCTACCTCTTTAGCCAAGTTATACCTATACATGGATAGATATATACATTACTCAAGCTCTCGTGACATACACTTTCTATATTACACCTATTGCTGAAGTAAGAAATAGTCATGATAGCTGAGTGGGCTACGTGCGACGAACGGTATATTTTTTGCAGTTGTGGACCTGAATCGATTTCCGACTGGGAAGTTTTTTTTTTTTTTACAGTGTAAATTTTTATTTAAAATTCATGCAGATACAATTAAAACAATATGAAATAAAACAAAATTCCAAGTGGGGAAAATTTATAAGTACACATGTGCTACTTTAATTACTACAATACAAAAAATTAATACTGAACAGTACTACAACAAACAAAAAAAACGAAAAACAAAAAAATCTTGCTGTTAAAAAAATTCGAAGAATTTATACTAAAGTTATATTATTTCGCAATGAATAATGTTCGATTAGAGGCAAATTACCGATAGCTGTCTTTAGATCTTATTTATACATAAGGTTTCCGTGAATATTTTTTTTTATATTTTGCACACTGTATAGTATCCTGTACATACGCTGCTTCTAACTTCATATTGTGGTATTTGTTGTAGTACTGTTTAGTAATTATTATTTGTATTGTAGTAATTAAAGTAGCAAATCTGTACTTATAAATTTTCCTCACTTGGAATTTTGTTTTATTTTGTACTGTTTCAATTGTATCAGCATGAATTTAAAATGAAAATTTACACTGTAAAAAAAAAAAAAAAAAAAAAAACGCCGGGAAGCGATCTCGGCCCACAACAGCAAAAAATACACCCCCCATCGGACGTATCCAAAAAAAATGTCATGCCAGATCCTAACTTCAGTAATAGTTTTAGTGTATGTCACCAGAGCTTGAGTTATATATATATTTATCTAAATATAGGTATAACTTGGCTGAAGAGGTAGAGGTGTATCCGGGTATAGCTGTATCTGCTCTCTTCTCCTACCACTGCCACTCTTAAAGATGACTATAACTATATACACAGAAGGAGGCTAGCCAATTATCGGACTGTTAGAGGAAGAAAGCATATCCTGCTTTATGGGCCCTCTCTCTCTCTGCTAGTCTCGCGGCCGAAGCATTGCATGTTCCCTCCAGGTATATATGCTCTAAGGTTATATCTTAAAATAATAAAAGAGGGCAGTAACACTTTTGAGCTCATGATCTCCCAAGCGTAAAAAAAATCGTCCAAATTAATCAAACTTTGTAGGCGAGATGGATTTTTGTCCAGCAAAATGCTTTTCATTTTAGTGATATGTTGTCATTATTAGAGTTCAAAATGTGAGTGCACGTTTGTAAATAATTATAATGATTGCTGCAATTTATTTTTAATTTTGTGGCTCAAAATTTATAATGATACAGTCAGAATATAGAAAAGTGAAGTTATGTAGTCCTAAAAACTAAATAAAATTCATAAAGTATGCACGCTTATCGTTTATTTTAATGAATTAACGATTCATTTTTTTTTTTCAAATGAAAGTGAGACAGAATTTTTAGTAATTTTTTTAACACAAATGATCATTTTTATTAAAAATATTCTTTTATAGGTCATGTTTCAAGATATTGAGAAAGTGGCAGTGTCACTTCAAAGCATATCATCTTCCAAGCATTTTGAAAAAAAAATTATCTAAATCGACCATGTTTTGAAGGCGAGGCAGATTTTTGTCCCTAAAAAGTGCCTTTTGGTACACTGTGCGACGTGAGGGGAGTAGATTTAATGTATTGGGACTTACCACATCAAAGATAACGAATAAGTTTTCTGTGAAACATGAGTTCGCATGAGATACCTCTGGTAGCAGAATTCTCAACGGTTTTAATATAGGTAAAGGTATTATAGTAAAGTTGGTAAAAAAAGAGAATTCAAGCTGGGTTCTATGAGTCGTGGAGCATTATCGATATTTTGATATCACATCTTAGTCCTGCCCGCTAAATTCAGGTAATCGCCTTTTTCTATGCTATCATGAATTTACACTAAACATTATATTAAATTTAGTTTCAAAATTGCATTTGAATTTGATAAAAACAAACTGATTTCGAAAGTTTAAGGAGTCAGCTACTGTAAATAAAGAAATGGTGTTCTATGATTTAGGTTAAAGTATAATGGCAATAATGGTAGAAGGGAGTCTATCGAACTGCATTCAATGGGTTGCAGAGCAGCATTAGTTCTCTAGAACTACTTTAGCACCTCACCTACTGAAAGGACATAATCATTTTTTTAGCTGCCATGACCTTACGCTTAGTGCTAACACTTTAATTTTACGTTTTATCGCATTAGTTGTAAGTGTACGTTTTAGTTTATTTAAAATAAGTAACTTTAGTTGGTGATAGGTGAAAACACACTACAGTAAATATCGCAGAAAAGTATTAAACTGCCGTAGGACAGGGTCTCCTGTTGGCAGCCGTTTTTTTTCAGATAAATATTAGGATAATAAAAGCCAAGTCGATAGTCATTTGCTCAATGCAGCTATTGGGTTATAGATAACTATCTACAACGACCTTCCCTCCCTCCGATAGAGTGGTTCGCATACGTATATTTTTTTTCCTTTTTTTTGTAAGACGCAGGCATCACCATACAGCTATTCAACAAAACTACAAAACCCTTAGATACCTGATAAAACTCGTTAATTTTTGTTTAATTGAAATATGAGAAAAAGCTTTTTCTTGACTCTGAGTCTGAAGAGGCTTTTGCTTGCTCGGAAATCTTCAAAAGCTCTATCTTTCCTCAAAGTATGATAATTTCCTCGCTTGCCATTGACTTTGACGAGACTTATTATTGCGCCTACCCGACGATATAACAAGCCTTGCATAAACTATTTGCTGTGTGTATCTTACCTTTGATGTATATACTGTATCATAACTATCAATTCTAATAATTATGAACCCTTGGCTATTATAAATACACACTTACCCGTAGCTTTGGCCTTGATCCCTGCCAGCGAACAGCCACGTTACATAGCACTTGACGTGGGACTCCAGGGTATGCAAATGTCATGCAGGTACGTTGGTGGAACGGCCATTTTGGCCTATAGACAATAATTTTGTTTGAGCAATTTGCTTTTATGCTGAAAACATATACATATATATGTGTACATGATTTCATGATTTTCGGTTAAGTCTCAATTTCTTCGCTAACTTATCCACTGTTACTTTATGAATTTTACCTCCTTATAAAACCTTTGAACAACATTATATTGACTTAATAATTATTCTAATAAATAGCACTCTGGTAATATTTTTTTCTCCCTGTCTTTTTTTATTTTCGTTCATTTATACATTTCCTGCCACTACCGACAAGATCAGCAAAATTCTCAATCGAAATACTAAATTTCTATCGTCAATTTTCCATCAAAATGAAACGAAAAAATTTAACGGCGTGTTAATATTAACAAACGGAAAAACGTCGGGAAGGTCTCAACACTAACACAGTAAACAATTAGGACTTACTGAGCGGAAAACTATTGGCATTCTTTTTGTACAGCAGTGATTTATTGTCAGAAGTGTGGTAGAATTGGTGACAAGCGTTATAAGGGTTGTCAAATATATTGCACTCTGATGTCGGAAAGCTTGATGGCGGGAAAGCAGTAAGAGACGTTGCTACCTTTAAAGTCGAGAAATCCTCTTCTATGTCGCAGACAACATTATCAAGATTACTTTCATAAAAAATGTATACAGGATATGTTGTATGAGCTGGGAAGTAATTTAAACGTTATGTACCTTTGTAATTCTTACGGTCAGTACAATGTTTAACGATCCTGTTTGTTACGGTTTGATAATCTTCAAGTTCTATGCCGCGAAAATTATTATATCAGATGGTGCTTTAAATGGTACGTAACGCATCTGCCACAGAGCTTCTTGGAGCTAGACAAGCACGTCAGTATTAGAATAGCTTAGGCAGGACTCTTAGTAGCTACAAGAGATTGCAATTGTAGGGAGGCGAAATATCCCCCCCATTCTGAAGGCGACGTGAGGGAAGTAGATTTGATGTATTGGAACTTACCACGTCAAAGATAACGAGTAAGTTTTCTGTGGATACCGTTTTCTGTGGAAACCCTTGGATCCCTGATAGAACTAGCTAATTTTTGTTTAATTTACCGGTATTCTATATTAAAATTTTAGTCTTTCGTTTTTTTTGGTTAACACAAGTACGTGTCAAAAAATTTTTTTTTTTTAATTTTTATTGGCTTGAATGTCGTAATAGTGCCCAATTAATGACAGTATGAAAAACAAATATCTTTTTGTACCAGTAGTGATAAAGTGCTTTTATTTATAATTATTGACTATTGAGAAGTGCATTACGTACACATATCATTTATCTCATAATTCTTTGCTCTTTCTCTCTCATTTTTATTAACCACTATCATAAACATAATGAATTACGGCTTTAAAAAAGATATTTATTTCTACCATCTCTTACACTACCTCCCTTAGCCTCGAAATACCCAATGAATACCTGCTTTGTTTTTGCAGTTGAATTGCCAGCGTATTGGAAAAGATTGGGGAAGGGGAGAGTGCAGAAGAAGGTAAGTAAACGAAATATACGTACAAGCGCAAGCAACTAAAGTATAAGCGAGGACAAGGCTTACAGGCTGTACGAATATAACAATAATGTTAGTCATTTTTATTGTTATTCTTCACATTTTTTTTTACGTATTATATAGTGAAAGTCCTAGCAAACCCTTACCAGAAACGCGAAGAATGTTTTGTTACACAATTTTTTTTTTTTAATAATTACTTATTGATGTTACGGATAGTATTTTGTTGTTGTATAGAACAAGCATATATAAATACATATATATATATACATATATTTATGTATATATATTTGCTTTAGCAATCAAAACGTCGCATAAGCATGATAAGTATGACGGATAAACAAATAACCATAATGTTTAAACAACAATGTTTGGCATGAACAGGGAGAAAAACTAATTTTTATTCTCGGTTTATACGTTTTTGTTGTTGCTTCAGAAAAAAATTATTTCCATGAACAAGCGAATGTTGTACGTTATTCGTGAATATTGTAAATGGACACAGCTGAGCGGTAAGGACGTATTTATCGTCGCGTTACTTTTAATTTTTTGTTTTTTGATAGACTGCATTAAGTACAGCGTGACAATACTCACGTCACACTAACAAGACCGAGAATGAGGACAACCAGTAATCTTCTGCTAAGATCCTGAACAAGAAGACGAAAAGTACACTAAATCTACACTACACATTTTGCGTCTGACTCTACCGTTATGGAAAAAGTTGAGTAGCTTCCGGTGATAGGCCCTACACCCTTAAAAATTTCCAATCCAGAATGGATGTATCGTTTAAAAAAGGAAAACTGACATAGCTAATCGACGTGTCACAGATCTCTACAATAATGCTTCACTGGGGAGTCTCAAGCTATGTAGACGCCGTTATATAGAACCACACCGGCGCATAGTGTGGAAAAAAGCTCTTTTTTGGTTCAAAAGTTTCTAGAGACCACAATTTCTAACTGACTTGGATAATATTTTTTTTATTTATAAGGTAAGAGGATTTGCACGATTTCTGTGGAAGCCGAATTTTGATTTTCTTCTTAACGTTAACTGTGCCTAACCTTATAAGTCAAATATTATCTGTACCTGTTAAATGAAACACTTTTTATATTGAAAAGTCAACGTTACGCGATAAAATTTAGCAAATGTATTTTAAAACATATATTTTAAGGTTCTTAATGACAGTTTCAACATAATAATCGATAGAATCAAGATGGCGAATCCAATATGGCGGAACAAAATACAATAAAATTCCCTAATCTCGATGAAAAATTATACTTGGGGTCGCTGATGATGAATTTATTATCTAAATCTGCAAATTTGAGATGGCGGATCCAATATGGCGGACCAAAATCTGATAAACGGCTTAGATCCCCAAAAAACGTTTGACTTGGGGGTTTGTGGGGTCAATGATTACGAATTTATGATCTCAATTTGCAAATTCAAGATTCTGGAACCAATTTGGTGGACTAGAAACATAACATCACTAGGCTTGTAGCAGTTTTAGGTAAAAATATGTGTGCGGTAATACAAATTACCAGATACTGTAATTTTCATACGTAATTATTTATGTACAGATGATCTATTGCATACCTATTTGCAATGTATTTATTCAAGACTACTTATGTTATTAGAAAAAAGAACAGTTGAACTTAATAAATAATTAAACGTAATCAAACAGCTGTTGTATTAAAAGTTTTTATCAAAATATTTAAACTACAATTTTCAAATAACAAGTTATAAGTTATAGTAAATATATAATGAAAAGGTGTAAGCGAACTTATCAATTACTGTCGTATGTAAACAAAACACTCCTTTTATTCTTTTTTAATAGTTCTGCAGCATCAACGTCTACTTCATGCTTATTATTACTCGTTTTATTTCTAATACTACAAATATGAGGATCTGAAGAAATCAGTAACTTATCAAACAAGTCTGTGCTCGTCTCTACTCTTCCACATTTTCTAGTATTGAATTTTCTCAAATATTTCACATCCTTACTTCGTGCCTCTTGCGCTTCTTCTGTCAAGTGTTTAATTGAAACAAGTTTGTGATGCTGTATTATTTGAGCTCCATGGAAAAGAATTTTATGAACAGAAGCAGGCACGCAGTACCAGTCATAATGCTTTAAATATAAGTCTGCGGTAATTTTTGTGTATTCTTGGAATTTTTGTATGTCAATTTGTAAGCCACAAGTAATGACCTGGAATAATAAGATAGGTTTTTTCAAATAATAAGTAGAAATAAATTGCCTACTGAAATCCTAAATCCAGTACTATGGTTTTAATTTAATCTTATGCGTATACACTTGTAATAATTGCAACCTTTAGAAAGACAAGTATAAGCAACTTGACATCGATTAATTTGACTAATGCAATTATTAATTGGAAGTTATCCATATCATGTTATAATGATTGAGTTGTTTTGTTTTTTCATAACAAACAGATTTGCGAGCAATAATAAAAAGTGGTACAATGCTTATGCACTAAGATATCCGGACATTAAAAAGTCTGTGTTGTTAATCACTAATTATCAAACATCGATGTATTAAAAGGAAAAATAATTTATATTTCATTACTTTTGCGTTTTAATCAAAATAACAGCTATTTAAATTACTGCATATAAGTATTTTACATTAGTTAATTAAGGAACTGATTCAATTAATGCTTTATCTTAATCATTTTACAGAAATAGATGTGTATTTGCAATTTTTAATTTATGTGTATTAATATTTTTTTTAACTTAAACAAATTTTCTGTCCATAGATGTGTTTAGTTGTCTTGATAAATATAATTGTGGAGTGGGAAAAACATTTATCTTCTACTGTATTCAAGATGAATTAAAAAGTGATGAAAATGGAACGGTTGAACATCGAACCCCAGAAATTTAAGTGACATTTTACTTATTTCTTTCGATTATTAGTTTAAAATCAACTTTTTATTAGTCTTAAACAGTTCTATAACAAATACAAAGGCTTTTGTCAGGTAACAATCAATATTTTATCATTAAAAATAGTAACTTAAATACATAACTGCATATTAGTACGTTTAACAGTGATATTATTTCGGAAAAAACTGAAGGGTTGTAGCAAAACTGTTATTTTCGTAAAAAGCGGTCAATAAGCCACAAAATGTAATCATATTTTATATAAGTTAAATAAAAAAGCATTGAGTATCTCATAAATCCCATGTGATACAATTACCAAAAAGTTGTAGCTAAATTATTTTGATAAAACTCCTTTTTATGCTACAGCTAGTTGATTACGTTTTATTCTTTATTAGGTTTGACTTTTTTTTTCTAAGTAACGTAAGGAGTCTTAAATAAATATTTCGCAAACAAGTCTTTCATATATCATCTGTTCATAAATAATAACGTATGAAAATTACGGTTTCTATAAATTTTTTATTACCACACACATATTTTTACCTAAAACTGCTACAAGCCTAATGATATTATGTTTCTAGTCCACTAAATCGGATTTACCATCTTTGATTTACAGATTGAGATTATAATTTTGTAATCAGTTACCCCAAAAACCCCCGAGTGAAACGTTGTTTGGGGATTTGAGCCATTTATCAGATTTTGGTCTGCCATATTGGATCCACCATTTTATATTTGCAGAATAAAATCATAAATTCGTAATCATTGACCCCACAAACCCCCAAGTCAAACGTTTTTTGGGGATCTTAGCCATTTATTAGATTTTGGTCTGCAATATTGGATCCGCCATTTTAAATTTGCAAATCAAAATAATAAATTCGTAATCAGCGACCCCAAAAACACCCAAGTCGAACGTTTTTTGGGTATCTAAGCCGTTTATCAGATTTTAGTCCGCTATATTGGATCCGCGATCTTGAATTTGCAGATTTACACTAGAAATTCGTCATCAGCGACCCCAAAAACACCCGAGCTTAATTTTTTATCGAGATTCAGGCATTTCATTATATTTTGGTCCGCCATATTGGATTCGCCATCTTGATTCTATCGATTATTATGTTAAAACTGTCATTAAGAACCTTAAAATATATGTTTTAAAATATTTTTTCTAAATTTTATTGCGTAACGTTGACTTTTCTATTCAAAAAGCGTTTCATTTAATAGGTACGGAAAATTAATGATTTTTGAGGTTAGGCACAGTTAACGTCAAGAAAAAAATCAAAATTCGGCTTCCACAGAAATCTTGCAAATCTTCTACCTTAAAAATAACAAAAAATCATCTAAATCGGTTAAAAATTGTGTTCTCTAGAAACTTTTGATCCAAAAAAGTGCTTTTTGCCCCACTGTTCGGCGTAGGTGAGGGGCCCTTTTAAGATTTTACTTGGAAGCACACAAAAAGAATGTGGGTCATACGCAAGTCTTGGTTTTCCTCTTGTCCCTTGACTTCTACTGTGATTAAAAGCTGTCCGTATACCGTCAGTATAGTTTTCCGTCAGGATATGCGACGATGCCAGTTAAAATACCATGCCGTCAAGTCTGTCAATATGGATGTATACAGGCCTATCAGCGACATGTCGATGCAGCGCTCTTTGAATACATTGTGCAGCTGACAAGGCCTTTAGCGCATGCGCATACCAACAGCAGCTGATTAGCAGACAGATGGAAGCTAGCTTGGCGTTCCTCAGGTGGCCATGCTCCAGACTCTCCTTTACCATGGAGCCGCAAGTGCGTATAAAGACTGTGTTGTTTTATGATACTCAAAGAACAATTTAAATTGAATTATTTTAATTAATAAACTTTACCAAAAATGTGTACTTCAAGGTTTTTGAAGACATCAGATACACTGTCTTATAGAGTGTGGGTATCTTACTCTGTCTTACTCTGTGTATGTTAGGTACAATCTAATGTCTTTTAATAAAAGGTTTATTATATTAGATAAATTTCTGTTTCCTATTTCCAATGTTTTTGATACGTCTTGTATGTCTAGGTTTGTTACAGTAAAAGTCATTATCGTGCTCTCTTGCTTTACCGGTAGTAGTGACTCAAATTAGATTTTTGATGTGTGTGCTGAGCATCCTCCTCATAGCCTCATGATTTTCGAAACTGTTAGCGATCAGGCCATCCTCTTCTTAGCTTTGATTTGCGGCAATATATATACATACATCCCCTTTCCCATCATGTAGGTTGTAGAGCTGTATGTACTGTAGGCATGGTGCGCACTACGGATAACAACGGCCAGTAAGTAAATTGCAAGAGCCAAGAAACGTTGGCCGTCATGCAATCTCCGGTCCACGGTTACGTATGTTTAGTTCATTATGTTCATTTTCAGATGATCCCTACTTGTACTATAAGTTGCCTGAACCGGTGGTTGAATTCAACTGGCTAGCTAGTACATCTTTGTTGCCGGTGCGGCTTTTTGCCTCCGAGGTGGATGTTGGGACGTTAATATTAACTGTTCTGGCAGCCACCTACATGTGGATGTTTCCTACAGCACTGCCATTGCACGGTCTTCCAACCTCGCTGGGCCGGTCGTAGCGCGATATTGTCCCTCTTTGCAGGTTGGACGTACCTACGTCGTACAGATTCAATGTGCTTGCCACGGCCCCATTGTGGTTATGGTCGCCAATGTACCTATGGCCGCTCTAGCCGATTATCCGCTGAAGCGTAATGCGGATATTCACGTAAGTACCTATCATACGTGCGTAACCTGTATTGTTTGCAATGAGCTTGGTCTATTAATATAATTTTTCTTACAAAGTTTTTCCACAGGCCGGGAGTCCGGGTTGAGGTCGGATCGTCATTGTAGATGGCCCATAGGTGGAACCACGTCGACTCGCGATGGCTAATGTCTCTCCTCTATCTGTCGTCTCTGCTGATAGTGAATCTTCTAAGGGTAAATTTGCTAGGTAATTGCATCGTTGGCTGTTTTTGACGGTTATTCTACACCTTTGTGTGTGGATTCGGCTGGTATGGGGCCAGAAACAGGACAGATTTATGCCAATCATTGATTTATTTGAAAATGTTCAGTTTTTTTAGAGGGAGAAGGACGACAAAAATTGTATATGTAAGTAAAGTTATGCATTAAATAAAAATTTGTCAAACATACAGGGTTTCTAAATGCTTTGTTCTTTTGTTACGTTCTGACTACTATTAATTAATATTTTACAAAATAAACTTTAGGCGATATTTTTTATAATTGTCTTGTTTTTCATGAGTTTATTATCATGTTCTGAAGTAGTCAACTGTTTGCGCGTCTCAAGTTAGACTGTATGTGTTTGTAACTTTACAATATTATTAAAAAAAAGAATTCCACTTGATCAGATTTTTTTTTATCTTTTCCATTTTATACATGTATGTAAATATCATGCTTATTTATAGGTTATGCTACATTTGACACACATTTATTGTTGTATACTTATGTTTCGATTTGTATTATTTATTGGACTATTATTTGTATAATGCCTCGTTATTATGGTTTCCGAGTCATTTCATTGTTGCAATTTAGTGCTACTTTATCCATGGACCATCTACAATGCCAAACCAATCCCACACAAGGCTCCGAACCTGTAGGAGAAATTTTAAAACTTAAAAAAATTATTACAAGCATATAGCAAACAAGATAGGATATACACAAATTATAGGTACTTATGTAAATATTCAGATTACACTCTAGCGGATAATCAGCTAGTGCAGTCATGAGGACATCGACCACCACGACCACAATATGGCCGTAGAAGCACACCCAATCCCTCCAATGACGGTGCTATTAGCCTCTAAGGTGGGATAATGTGGCACTGAAATCGCCACACATACTTTACTGTCAGGACAGTATAAATTGACGACCTTAAATTCACCTCGGAAGGCAAAATATTGCCTCGGCAAAAACGATGTACTCACCAGCTGGTTGGATACAACGACCGGCACAGTACACCTAACGTACAAGTAGAATTTTATTGCTCAAATAACGCCTAGCTGAAAAATATACATCTTTAAAAAAGTAATACATAATCAAAACAGGACAAGAATGGAAGTTACCGATCTTACATAACCGTGGTTAGGACATAGGCTAGAGGCCAATATCACTAGGCTCTTGCACACCAGTAACTGGCCATTGTTATCCACAGTACGCACCATATGCACACCACGATATATATACAACTACACAACGTACACAGAGGAGAAAATGAAGGCACTATTACATAAAGTATACAAAAAGTATAGAACAATATGAAAAATCTCATCGATTGGGGTGCCAATGACACCAGAGAACTAGTCATGTTACCAGCCAATTAATTATGAACGAATGGATTAAAAATATGTGTAAAAAAATGCAAATATAAACATTGAAAAACACTGAAAAATTTTGCTATCATGGGCAGTGGAATAATCGACAGAAAGCACACAATTAACTGGCAAGATACATTAACACTGACAGACGCGATCCAAGTCGCATTATTAAGGCTTACTTTACCCGCGATTTCTAGAGCCACAAATTTTTACTCCTTAGCAGCCCTGGCAGAGCAAGTCAGGCTGAAACTAGCATCTCTTTGCGATAGAACTTCTTTCTTACTTTTTCTCACCAGTATCAGTTATACTCCCCCTTTGTTTTTTTTATAGACATATTATGTTAAGAGTTCACGTGATCAGCTTGTTTTAGCAGTTTTCTTTTTCCTAAGTCTGCTATTTTTTGATTTTTCTGTTCCTGGCCATTCTGACGTCTAGTGTCCGACACAATCGTTCCTTGTAATATAGGCGGTTCTTACTATCCTCTCGTGACCAAAATTGAAAATAAAAATTGATTCAAAAGTTTTCATTCTATTTATTTAACCTTCCATATTTCGTTATTTTTTTTTTTGTGCGTATCTTATATAATATCACTGGGGGTTGCTTGGGTCAACAAATCCAACTCAATATTGTTTTTCTGTGAGGTTATATAAATCTCTGGGAAGTGATTCATAGTTTTTTCCTTTCTCTTTTAGAATCAGATCACATGATAATGTATCTAGCACTTTATTCATTATTTGAGTCCATAGACAACGTCGAATTCATAGCCCCTTGATTCCGTTTTAAGTATTTTTTAGTGTAGATCTAGCTTTTTTGACAAACAAAAATGCTTTCGAGGCTTATAGTCAGTAAGGACTGTCAATTTGCGTCTTTACAAGTATAGTCCAAAATGTGCTTTTTCATAACCTATTGCCAATAGTTCTCTTACGTACGTTGGGTAGCGGAGTTTACTACCTTTTGGCAGCATGATGCATACTCGCATGGATGATCTTTGGCTATCTTGCCTTGACTTAAAATTGCTCCGATCGAGTGGTTAGATGGATCTGTCGTGACTCTAATTAAATCTCTTATATCTGGTGCTATAAGTGCGAGTCAACTGCAAACTGCTTTCTTAAGCACATAAGATGCTTAATTCTGCGATTCCTGCCTTTTGATTCCCGCACCAAATCATGAGAGCTTTAAAAGCAGCTGCACTATTTCTGCGTAGTTTTTCATAAAACAACAAATATATACCATTAACCTAAAAATTATTCAATTTTCTTTGCGGTTGTTGGCTGTTGATAAATTTTAACTGCTATGATTTTTCATGTGTTTTTTTATCCAACATGTTGTAATCCAACAATCGTTTTATAAATCTTTTAAATTTTTTTCCGTTTTTTTCTAGTTTCGCTGCGATACTGCCCATCCGGTCTAGAAAATTCGGTTTTATGAGCGTCTTCTTTGCCTATTTATACTTGGAAGAATCCTATTTTTAGTTCCACCATCACAATGTAGCTGGCGGGTGCCAAGTGATTGAAAATATCGCTCTAAAATGGTAGTGGATGGCTCAGGTGAAGAGTAATTTTTTTGAGTAGTCGAAAATTTGTACTACCCTACATCTACTATCTCATGGTCTGCTAGTTTCTTTATCTCTTTACTAGGATGTTTTCTTAATGCTATAAAGTATCTTATTGTTTTTGCTACTATCGGTTTTCTGTTGTCGTAGGTATTGTATGCTCCAGAACGCTTGTCACTTTTAAAGTGCCTCCCTTAAGGCCAAATACGAATAGGTCAAATTCTATTAGCTGTTTAACGTCTTTTAATTTCTCTTCGTTGCAGTTTGATATGTCGACAAGTTTTAGTATCTCGTTTTTTCGTATTAATTAACGTATCATTATTATCATTATGATTGTGCTCCGCATCATTACATTACGCTCGTTATGTCTTTCTTTTAATGTATTTTTTGTTTTGTTGTATTGCTCATCGATATTATCAGTATTATCCGCGAAAGTTCCCTATATTAAAGAGCCCCATTATAGCTCTGATTTGGCTCCTAGCATCGAAAAAGACGAGTGGTTCGAACATTTGTATAATTTTTGGATTTGATTAGCTTAACTTCTGGTATTAGCAGTCTTACTTTTTCATTGGTTTTATTTATCATGTTAGCAAATCATTTTTACTTCTTGTTTTTAGCTATAAAATTTCCGAAAAATATTTTCTCTTTTATATTTTGTAAAGAGACCTAGCCTACCTTGTTGTTATCTATATTTTTATGTACACGTGAAAGTATTATTTTCCTTGTCATTGCGGGAATTCCAAAACACTCTGGTTAGTAAAGAGAGATTCCAGTACTTATTGTTACAATATTTTATTTCCGGCACTTCTTAGGCCT
This sequence comes from Copidosoma aretas, assembly GCA_030522625.1. Taxonomy (NCBI): domain Eukaryota; kingdom Metazoa; phylum Arthropoda; class Insecta; order Hymenoptera; family Encyrtidae; genus Copidosoma; species Copidosoma aretas. The sequence goes on from JAPYYV010002507.1 coordinate 14,569, forward strand.
TTATATGATTCAGAGATATCCTAGCAGATTATGCATTCTGTTTCGATTGGTAAATTATCAGGGATCATATGCAGAGTGTTAAAGATACCGTTTTATGGTATTTCCCTTATTTCTAGCGTGCATTGCGCTTTATGTGACACGTCAAACATGAGGATTATTTCCTTTTATCTAAGAGCGTGTCTGTGTTAAGACAGCTCTTGTTTATAATAAAGATTTTTGCACCTGTATCTGCATATGATTCCGCATTTTAAATTTGCAGCTGGAGGCTGTTTAAGAGTACAAATGGCGGAGTGCGTTTAGCACTAAATATGTCTATTTTTACTTTGTAAATGGAGTTTTTAACGTTCTTATAGTTCGCCATTTAGCAAAACCCGGGGCTTTAGGTTTATGGAAAAATTCGAAACAATTGTGACTATTATTATTTTGTGCGGTTGTAATCGGCTGTATTTTATTAAGTTGCCCCAGCGGTTTATTTTGTGTATTGCCCGTATAGTGCGTCAACCATGTTTTATTTTATTGCGCTTTCTTGTCTGCTTCTAGGTCATCTGTAATACGTGCCTCAGTTTACATTTTTTTAAACAACGTCCGCTTTTTACACTTCTGTTCTGTTATTGATTGGGTCGATTCTATTGTATTAAGAAACCTATTCTTGTAGTTAAAGTTATAATTACTATTATCATTACTGTTAATGTGGTTATTGTATTTATAGTAGTTGTATCTGTTTTGATTTTGATTAAAATCTCGGTTATTATAACAAAATTTATTTTAATTATTGAACTATTATTATCATTGCTACTCCCATAGGCATAACCAGTTAAATTACTAATTTAAAGGATAAAATTTAAATTCCTTTTTTCATTTCGCGCACTATACTACTTTCTTTTTGGTAGTTGTGATTGTAGTAATACCGCTGTTCGTGGTTTGCATTGCGATCTATCTTACCATATTCTTACGATCGTGCGGCAGTCGGTCATGCCGTGGTTTTTACTCTTTGAGTTTGTGCCAATTACGCTCTTTCTCTGTATATATCTGCTGAGTGTTTAGTTACTTGGTTCTTGTCCGTTGTGAGTATGTAACCCACTTTTTTTGGCGGGGTTTTCAATATTTTTCTTATCTGTATCAGCTTTTAACTTTATGCATTCTTTTGTCAAATGGTTCTATTTGTTGCTGTATTTGCAAAGGTTACAAATTCCATTTTCGTGTCTCTGTGACGCAATAGCTACATTCGATTATTTGGAGATATAGTCCAGCTGTTTCATTTTTATTGACAGTCCTTCAAGGCTTTCATTTGCTCTTGCATTTGAGCGCAGGTTAAATTTATTTCTGATTCTAAGTGCTTCTATTAATAATTTACCTTATATTGTGAGGTTGTGGCATGTTACCTTGTAGAAATTCTAATAATCAAATCAACTGTCCCTGCCCTCAAAGATATTATCAAACACTGTTTTTTGTGCAATATGCACACGGCTTGTTAAGAACTAATCGAATGGATTTTTTTAAATCCACATAGATTACTCACATGCCGAAGCTAGTCCAATTATAATATTGGTCCAACATGTTCTGCGGAGAGTAAGAAAAAGATATAGAAAAAGATGGGAAATCGAACCTACGTTTCGTCCTAAATCGTCAGCAGGACTCTTCAGTATAGCTACGCCAACGATCTTAGCCATAGACGCTGGCAGCGGAGGATAAAATTGGCGCGCTTAGGGGCTACATGCATGGATGTAGAACAAGCCTGTGTGGAATAAGAGACAATAACGATAACACAAAATATAAGGTGTAGGAGTCATTCTTTTATCCGAAATTTCTTTCACAGTTAGCATACTCTGACCTCGGGCTGATATACAAATTATATTGATTGAACCAACTGTTTCTACTCTCAAAAATTTTTTTTAACAGAGTATTCCGTACAGTACGCCCACGGTCTGTTAAGAGCCAAACTAGCTAATTATTTAAAATAAATACAGATTACTAACATACTGAAGCAGATCAATTGATATTATTGGTCCACCGTGCTTAAAGAAGCGTAAGAAGAAGATAGGGAACAAGATAGGGAATCGAGCTTATGTCTTATCGTAGATCGTCGGCAGAACTCTCCAGTTTGGCTAGGTCAACAATCTTCGTCATAGACACTTGCAGCCCAGGATGAAATTCGCGCACTAATAAGCGACATGCATGTATAAAGAAGGAACGTTTATGCAATGATGGCCAAACAATGACAGTAACACGAAATATGAAGCGTAAGAGTTATTATTTCCTCGGAAATTTCTTTCAAAGTGAAATAATCAATCAACTTGGCTTTGAACAGACCGTGTGTGTATTGCACAAAAGACACTGTTAAATGATGTCACTGAGAGCAGAAATAGTTGTTCTAATCAATATATCCGTACATCGACCCGAGGTCAGAGTGGGCTAACTCCAAAAGAAATTTTATTTAAAAGAGTGGCTCCTACCTCTTGTATTCCGTGTTACCGTCCTGGTCTCGCTCTTATCGCACATACGCTCGTTCTACATGCATACATGCATGTAGCACATAATGCGTAAATTTCATCATGCGCTACAAGCGTCTATAGCTAAGGTCGATGGCGTAGGCATGCTATAGAGTCCTGCTGACGATTTAGGACGAAACGTAGGTTTCATTCCCCATCTTATGCACTATGTTTTTCTTGCGCTCTGCCAAGCGTGCTGGACCATTATGATCATTGCACCTGCTTTGTTATGTGAGTAATCTATATTCATTTAAAAAAATTCGTTAGCTCGGCTCTGAACACACCGTGTGCATATTGCACAAAACCCATTCTAGAATGTTACCTTGTAGTTGTACATGGCCTGCTATCCATAACAGGATTGTATTATAGCTCCTCTTCCAGCTTTTTTTCATCGTGTAGTATCAAAAAAGTCAATCGGTATAATTTCTATTGTGTTTTTGTCGTCGATTGGACTCTGTCAAACTATGGCTCTACTCTCTTCTTCTATCGTTAGGAAACTATTTTATGTTTGGCTATAAATGTGGTGGTGTTACTAACGCTGAAAATTGGTTTTATATGTAAAGATGAATTGGCCTACCGTTAAGAACTGCGCTAATCGTGACATAATTTTGCTGGCCCAGCCTCTTTATTTATTCGCCATGGTCAAAATTAAAAAATTTTGTAGGAGTGCCCTACTGTTCAGGCTACAGTCTTAGTCTTTTGCTTGAATAATGTAAGCTGTACTCGGTCTCTGTCGAATATTTTTTCGCGGCTGGCAAGATAATACAGTGTAGATACAGCAGTCTGCTAAGAGCGTATGTACATTCGATTTGCTGTTTCATGCACGGGTAGTGTTAAGAATTTGCTGTGTGTATGCATATTTATTATCTGCCTAATTCATTTAGGATATGCCTAATAACTGTATATGAACTAGTGGGTCATTTACATTGTTGTGGCTTTTATTGTAGATGGTGTCGTTAATAAAACTAGGATTACCGCACATTCGGTTTTGATTTCATGCATTTAATTAGGCCTGTGCCTTTGTCAGTATTGCTTGTACCCTTGTGCCGTCGAATAAATAATTGTATTTTCCTAAGACTGAAATTTTTCTTAATTTTTTGGGGATGGCTCAAGGAGTTATTGGGTGTGTTGAAAAATGTAGGCCATGTTCTGTATTATTTGTATCAATCTCAAAATTTATTCGGGGTATTTTTTGAACTGGTAATGTTGTTGTGTACCATTTGGATTTGTTACCCTAATTAGTTTTACTGTATGTTACTTTCACTTCTTTATTAAGGAAGCGTTTTAATGGACGAGAAATGAAATCTCGGAAAAATTGGGTTTTGTTAAGTTTAGAATCGAAAATGTTTTCGGAAACTGTCCGATTGTGTATATGTGTGTCTGTGAGTGTGTGTGTGTGCGTAAGTGTGTGTGCGCGCGAGTGTGTGTATGCACGCGTATGTGTGTGTATGTGTGTACTCAGTTGTATGACAGCTTTATCTCGACCGATTTTGACCAACAGGGGTCTTTGTTTTTTGATTCGTAACACCAATGAAAAAACAATTGTAGTTGCATTAATTCGTTCATTTTATTCTAATTTTATAGATTATGAAAAATAAATACATCATGAAAAAAAATTTTTTTTTAATATCAAACGTTGTGTAACGTCGAAGTGACGAAACTATAATATTCATCGTGTTTTTAGGCCTAAGCTTTCACTTAATTGCCTGGGCAACAATTCGGTGGTGTGGTAGTATTAATCAGAGCTAAGCTGCAACCACGTGTGTCAAGGAGGGTTAGCCTTGTTATCACGGTGCCTGTCATACATGCATGGCTAGATTATCACTTCCTTCATGGAGGTCTGCTCCGTGTAGGGCCGTAATGATCGTAGTGATCGTACATATATAAAGGACCAACAACGATGTGTGTCCGTACATGAGTTATTAGTGTCTGATTCGGAAATGCGGCGTAATACTGATTGAGGGTCCGTCCCCGATCGTATTGTCCCGCTTGAATAGCTAGCGTGCCTAATTTTCGCGGTAGGTAGGTAATTGTTACGTATTTAAAGACGAAAGGTAATTTTCTAACTTACTTTTTATTCTGTGGCAGCAGATACAGATCGCGTGGCTCTGATCGGAGTCGTATCCGGTAGAGTCTGGGCTCGTGAAGGCTCTAGATCAGGGTCGTCCCGGCAGAGTCAGGACCTTTAACAGGAGGTACGGCAAGTCTGCTTGAGCTCCAAAAGCGCCTGATTAAACACAAGCTAGGCTAATTATCTTGCTTACGAAGATGCAAGAGAGCTGGGCGGGAAAGATTCTAGAAGGTTCTAAGGACTTATTGTCAAATAGAGAACCTCCTATGGTCTCTCGTTCTTATCTTGGCCACTCACAGTAGCCACACGTACGCTCATAATTAGGTGTCTGGCTCTCTCGCAGTAGAAAGAGGGAGGTGATTTCTAAGTCATTCTTATCATCTTCCGTCTTTCTTTACAGTGCTTAGAAATGTACAGATATTTGATGTATTTGCCAAACACATTCTTTGGCACACTTGACGGGTAAGTCATCACGAGGAATACGCTGATTCCAGCGTACCGAGCTGCTAGGAAAATAAACGGTGAAAATCGCTCAACCCGGAGGAAAGTTGCCGGGGGACATGTACGCGTTGCAGCTTGGTTCGCTTACCCTTGCGTATGACTCGCGGGGTCATTTTTTACATAATCAATTTTAATTAATTACGCTTCCTTGCTTACATTGTATAGCGTGTTAGTAATTATTATATTCTTATAGGTATTGTAAGTAAGGGTTACCATGTATAACTTTTGTGCGTAATCTTAAATTGTCCCTTAATATAATGTTCACTAAACAGCATACTGTTTCCAAGTTTGCATTAAATAATAACAAAGGTTATCATTCACGTGAATACAAATATATGACATTTATATACATGTAAATATGGGTATCAGTATTGTGAACATTTGGCTCTGGTGTAGCGGTGCACATAGCCTGAGGCAGTTCTCCGTGTTGATTGTTTGCTCAGGGATTTACTTGAGCGCAGCGGTACGCATTCGTCATGTACTTGGTGCGTCGGTACTTATTCATGGCTTATTAATTATTCAGCGCTTGGCACTGCTGCGGGTGATATAGCGTTGGTTTAAAGGAATTAGTCAGAACATATGCCGTGTGCTCTGTTATCTGTATGTGTTTGTGAATTGGATGTGGAAAAGCTTGTTTTAGAGAAAAATATTACTAGGGATTTCCCGACGTTACACCCCCCTCCTAAAATTGATACTCGGAGTTCTTATTGAATATCTGGGAACAATAACGCTGCGTAAATGATTGAAGTTTCTTAAGATCTACTGTTAGTTGCTTAATGTAGATACTTCATGATTTTCACTTATAACTAGGTATTAATTTTTCTGTCCTGCATTTGCTCAAGGTGCCCTAAGGTATATATTAACTCACGAGGGACTTTCTGACGGTGGGAACTACTTCTAAAAACTATTGTCGGTTCAGTCTTACAATTAGTGTTAGTCAGAATCACAATATATCGTATACTTATTCTATCGATTTACTTATATTGTATTGGTGTTAGTAAATTCTCATGATAAATTTCCTTGCAGTTCATATTAGTAATTACGATATACTTATAAGAATTGTTAGTATATATATATTTTTTTTTTGCGTACAACATTTTTTGATAACAATAATTTTTCATGTACTAGCTAGTGTTAGTCTTACCACTATTGAAAGGAAAATATTAATAAAAAAATTTATTTCTTATTTATTCTACGGGTTGAGTTGCGTCTCAACCTCTCATTTCCCTCCTGAAACTTGTACTAGGGCTTCGAAGTAAAGACCTGGGAAGAGGCCGCTGAGTACGTGTCTGAGGGAAATAATGGTACATGATGTTTTATGCTTTTATAAACTGTTTATTATTATTATTATTATTATTATTAGAAAGAAACCTTTGATTTAAAAAATTATTTAAAAAATTTTATGTATAGTTTAGAAACCGCTTGTTTCTTCACAGGTAAAAATATTATTTTTTTGCAAACTAATTATTTTATTATTTATGCGAAATAAATGTAGAAATGTAGTTCAGAATGCGACCAATATTACAATTTTCAGTCGTATAATTTTTGTTGGGTGATTTTTAAATGTATCCGTCCATAAAAAAAGAAATGATTGTGAGAAAAAAAGTGTTAGCTTAAGCTTCAGATTAAACATATGAGAGCTTTGCGCCATAACTTTAATTTGTAAAACATCCGGCTTATTTTCGTAATAATTTGTGGGTTTTCATCACAGCTTCTTTATTCGCAGATTACAAGCTTTTTGGCATAAGTATTGCCTATAGCTGTATGGATTTCTTTCTTATGCTTAATAATTTTGATTTCTTCGTTTCTTCTTTAACTATCGTATTTACGGTTGTTAAGCCCATATTTGGTCGTGTATGAGATGTTGACCTTAAGCCTTTTTTTTTTAGCTGTTGATCCACCACTCTTTTTCTTCTAGTGTAGACTTGTGGATTTTCCTATAGGAGGGAGCTTGGTCAGCCCTTTCTGCATACATCGGTCTTAGTTAAAATGTTGATTGCGAATGCTGGATGGAAGCAATCAAGTCTGCCCTTAAGAGGACGTAGGAGGGAACCATTTGACCTCAAAAAAGTTACTTCGCCATTTCCAACTTTTCTCCTCTTTTACTGAATAAAATCGCATGAAACTTTACAAATCGTCTCAAAATTGATAAGCGAAGAGCGCTCAACTCTTAAAATTGCAAAAAGTTCTTGAAAATTAAATAATTTTTTGCATATGCAACACTTTTTTGTGGCAAGGCAACCGTGAGTTTAAATTTTTGTATTGTTTGTAAATAATTATCAAAAATGGTGAAAAAAAGAGTTGAGCGCTTTAGTGTTAAGTACTCATAATATGTTTTAAGTATTTTTGTTCAGTTGAATGAGGTAATATTTGTTTAAAGTTGGAAACGGATAATCGCAAAATGTATGTTTTCTTCGTCAATCGAGATATCAGATTTGTCGGTTAGGCTAGGTCAAGCGTCC
>JAPYYV010002508.1:0-20560 GCA_030522625.1 Copidosoma aretas
TGCTCGACGCGGTGTTTCGTAATTTTTTTTTTCTTACATTCGGGTCGATGAGGTCGTTTGGGCATCCCGAAATCAATCTGGAATCGTTGGAGTCCATTGGAACGGTGTTATTATTGAAATCGGAGAGCTCGTATCGGCTAAAAAATGTATGCGCACTGATCAAATAACTCGTCCTGATATATGGCCGGTGAAATCGTTGTGAAATCATTTTGGAATCGTCGAAATCTTGTATCGAATCACGCGAATCGAGATCCAATCAATATTCAAATTCTACTCAATGAGTTCGAATCGTTGCGGAGTATAATAAAATATTTTTTATCAGCTGGTCGGTGAAATCATTTTGAAATCTGAAATCATCGAGAGCGAAAAGCCCCTCGGACCACGGCGGAGAGAAAGGCTTCTCCCAGGGCGTTGTTTGCTTTTTAATGATACTTTTATAGACCAAAGGGAGCGAAACTTTGCTCGCGTGGTTTTTTTTTTTTTTTTATCACGTTACCGAAACTTACGTGTACGCGAGCGCGAGAGGGGAATCCCGACCCCGCGCGCGCGCGCGCCTCGTTGATTTTCATTAGAGTTTTCGAGAGTTCGCGTCGGCCCGAGGAAACGGAGCGGAAGGAGAAAAATAATCGTTCATGCATTATTGAAGGCCTCCCTACGGGCCCCCGGGTCGTCTGCGGAAATTTTCCGGGAGTGAAAAAGTAAACAGGGATGCCGACCGAAAGTTTGCCCCTCGAAACTTGGGGCAGTGCAATTTTTAATCCAGAATCGGATACGCGCAAGAATCGCGCGGAGAACTGCCGTTGTGCGGGGGATTTTGTTTCTGCTGCTCAAAAGTTTTTCGCGGCGAAACAGGGTAACTCGATTGTTTTGTGGTAAACGTGAATCATGCGATTGTTTATATGTGTATTACTGTACGCAGCGCAAAAAGACCAACGTGTAATACGCGTGCCAGCTTACCTCGTAAATTACACGGTTCGCGGCTTAGCAAATAATAATATTGTACACGGCGCATGCCCACGCGCAAGTGTGTCGCGATATTATTTCGATGATGCAATTGTTTCACATAGCCAGCAGCACGGCTGTCGGCGGCGGAAGTGGATTGCGGTCGTAATTGCAGTTCTCCATGGTACCGGATTGTTTGTCAACGTCCACAGTCCGGAAAATTACTTTGGTCTTCCGAGTTTGTAAATATCACCTTCGTGCTCGTAGCTCTCGCTGTTTTAACTATAACACTGGCGTAAATGGTTTATTTGTTGTACTTCAATTTGAGGGTACAACTTATGACGTGTTGATGGATCTACAACCGATTCGAGTGAAATAAAAATGTATTGCTTTTTAAATGAAAAGGTTCATTCATGTATTGCACCTATTATCGACTGGAATCTACGACAGTGCAGTGGCTGGAATGCAATGAAAATAGATTTGATTATCTTTTGACATGTCTTAAAAATTATATTAGATCGATAAATTAAAAAATTACAATATTTCTGTCCCATACCGAACTGATAGAACGAATCACTCAAAGTTACACCCGCTTCAAAACTATCGATGAATCCTTATTTTAGTACGATCAACAATAATTATTACCGTTAAATTACAACAAAGTATTTTCATATAGGCTAGAGAATAAAGATACTTAGCAAACTATTGGTGACACGATTTTTAATAGCATCTAGTATGTATCCAGTGATTGTGAATCAATACATCAATGAACCATCAGCGTACCCTCCAGGAACGAAAAAAAAAAGTTCCACCAGCCCACCCCGTGATTGCAGTCAGGCTTATCTCCCCCCCGCCCCCCCTGCACAATACTCCAAATAATCCAACGCGCCGAGCCTCCAATCGAAGCGCCCAAAGCTCCTGCCTATCGCCGCGCGACAATAGCAATTAGCGGCCAATACCCGCGCCGTGAAATCCCGGTGAAAACGGCGCGCGATCGGGAAACTGTTGCAACTAGGAGCGCGGTCTTTGGGCTTAAACTGGGCAAATTTAGATTTTTCGATAATCAAGTACACAACGCATGATGACTCTGAATGGTCGAATCGGGAAAATTTTATCGATCTAGCAGCGCGTATCAAACATATTGCTCTCACTGCGGTAACATACGGAGAATCATTTTTTTGGATACCTACATGTTTTCAATTATCGCCGAGTGCCCGTAACATATGTTTAACGAGCGAGCACCGATCGACAGTTTTCATGACGATCATCGAAGAAATACATCTTCGTACGGCACCCCCGCCCGGACGACGCCGTCATCAGTACACCATACGAGGTACACCGATTGGCAAGATTTTCCGGTCGTTGCTTTGCACTTGATTCAAAAATTCCAACCGGCCGCGGCGTTCGAATCGATCTGACTCCATGAATTTTTTCGTTTCGAAGATTCTCTCAGAAATTCCGAACGAACGTTCGGGCGACGCGAGCTCGAGCGGTGCACAGCGTGTCTCGTTGGGGGTGGAAAGTGCGTGGGATTAATCGTCGCGAGTGGCGGGGTAGCGTGGAACGGAAAATTTTCGTGAGCGGTGTATCGTTTTTCTTTTTCTCGTCCTGGGTGGATTTTGCATATTTCACGGTGGAAAAGAGGCTTTTGGGATCGCCGTGGCGCTGTCCTGCGGATGAGAAGTTCTCCGTCCGAGCGTCAAGTTGCTTTTCGACGTGAAAGAGTTTCAAATTATTTTCGTTCTGCTACGTTCCTCGAAGGAAAAAAAAAACCGCTTGTGTCGTTGAATTTTAGTTGGAATTTTGTCTTAATGCACTACTCGGTTACTTGATCGAAACAAAAAGCGTACATTCGCACGTAGCCAACAATACTATCCGTGAAATTGCAGTTCGTGTACTTTTAATCCTCGATACCAGGATTGATTTTAACAATTCAAAAAAAGGACATTGATTTTTAAGTAGAGAAAGGCCCGTTTGGTCAGACACCGATCGAAACGCACGAAATCATTTTGCGCGTTCATCATTGTTTGTTTGAGTACAAAACAGCACCCTCGAGATATTCAGGCACGCGATCGACGACGTCACGAGGCCAACGATAACGCGAGCCGCGAGCAAATTGCTTTATGTCCCGCATTAGCTTGTCAGGCTGTTGAGCTCGTTGCGGCCGCGCAAGCCCACGTTGTCGTCGAAATTGCGCGAAATTGGGCTAGGCGCGTCGTGCAGCCCATTTTCGTTAATCCTCGCGGCTCTAAAAACTTAATGCGCAGCAAGGATAATTGGGGGAGCGTGTACGACGATCAATTAATTTGTTCCGATGATTCTTGCGAATCTTGGGAGTGTGAACGAGTAAAAGTATACCAATTAATAAATACATGAAAGAATTAACGAATGGTCGAACGGATGAATGAATGAATGGGAAAAATTAGTACATGAATGGATGTAGATAGAAATAAATCGTCGCTCATTGAAAAGACGGGGACAGTTTATTTAACTTTGCGTTACAAAAGAGGTCAACTTGATTTAACAGGCAAATAAGGATGAGTGAATAATAAATGATCTAAAATTTTGAGAGCACTTTATTTTCAAGTTGTTGGGACTTGAGCGATTCAAATCGATTCGAATAAAAATACTTTCGAATTTCTAATAATTTCCTAAACCAGTATTGCCTTTTTCATTATCCTTTTACTTATGTTTTTTATTTCAAGGAATATATTACAACTGAACTACATCGGTTAGTATGATCAATAATTCAAAAAAACTTTGATTAAAAGATGGGATTACTACACCTCTCAACACTAAAACCCTATCATCCGATTGAGACAACACTCAAATAAATAATCAACCAACTACCTCCACAACCTATTCTCAGTCTTACATTAGCGTTTCTTTCACAATCAAATATAATACAACTGTGTCCAAGGTGCGAAAATTCTCCAACGCACCCGGGCGAGCAGAGGACAACGCGTTCGACAAATTCCCAGATGAAATTTCCGAACTAACGAACGTGACCGGTCAAGGGTGCTGCTCGAAGATTCGGAAAATTCGATCGTCGCAGGGCTCGCCAATGCTCGATGACTCGGCTAATGCGTATTCATGGTAGCCCATCGATTATTCAGGCGGCGAGCGCTGCCCTCGACCCCCCCCCCCCCCTCGCCTCCCGCTGTCGAGTGAATTTTTGGCGGATAGAAGGAGGGGGTGGTGGCTCCGATTTCAAAGTCAGGCGCACGGTTTTTATTCAGAGGGGGATCATTGCCGGTGGTGGGACGTGCAGCAGCGGTGTGCATGACGCGGAAAAAGCGGCGACGCGATCGGGAAATTTTGAGAAAACGAGAGGTTTTTTGGTGATGAAACGTGCAGGGGGTAGCGGCCGGGCGGATTTCGCGCGACACGGGGGAGGAAAGTTGGTAGGCCGGGAGTCGGGGGAAGACGGAAGGAGTCTGGTGAAAGTTTCGGCGGGAGAGCGGAGGGGCAGGGACGACGTAAATATCCAAGGATACGGGGAAAGGACACCTAGCTCTGTAATCGGGCGTCGGGAAATTAGGGTTTTCGCTATTTAACGAAAGTCAAAAGTGATCTCCAGTTACGCGCGATACTTAGTCTTACTCGCAGCATTTTTCATTTTTGTTTTGCAGAAAAAATCGTGTTCTAGTGAGTTTTTACAAAGACGATCGACTCTGAATAGACTGAACTTTGACAATGATCCTGTTACACTCGTTTGCTTGTCGTTATTGGCTGCTAGCTTAGATCTTTTTTCTCACGGTTCAATTTATGATCGTTTTAAACATTTTTAATATGAACTTTTCGCTTCAAAAATGCGCTTTTGCGCTCTTTTTTCGTTGCAAACAAGTTGTTAACTGGTGTGCCTTTTTTCAGACCGGTTCACCGACAGCAGCTGCAAAAGTAGTGGTCTACTCGCAACTTGTGGTACAAAAAGCATGGTAAAACAAAAGTATCAAACTTAAAATGATCGCCTGAAACAAAACAAAAAATTTGTTTCTCACGAATGAACAATTCCCAACTAAGTTGATGGTACCAATTCGAAATCTGATGTCGACATTCCGTTGCTGTACACACTGAGGGGGGTGCGTACAGAGCCAAAGTTAAATACGAATTTAACAGCCCGACGTCGCAGTATAACGACTTTGTCATTGGCACGGAAAAGTTTGACGATCCGGCAACCGGAAAGCTTTTCACGGTTTTCAACTTCTCCGGGCTGTCCTCCCTTTACGGCTGGCGGAGATTTTTAGCCGCGCGCCACTGGGGGTGCCGTCTATCTCTCCGCTCTCCGCACCACCGACCAAATGTGCAAACTCGATCAGCTAACTTTTAAACTTTGATGAAATAAACTCGCTTTCGGCTGAGCTTTGAGAGTTTTTTTCGGGCAGACTTGCCCCCCGATACGGCAATTTAATTGAAAATATTAGAAGGGGAAGCTTTTTTTTGGAGCGCAGGTGCATGATGCAGTCATAAATTTGGCGAATTGAAATTCAAGTTGCGGAGGATTCATCGTAATTTGAACGAGGATAGGTTTGATTTGGTTGCAAATACATGACATAAGTGATTAATTCATAAAATTTTTGATTTCTTTTACTTGATAGCTCTTCATTGAAGAGGAAAAAAGAACGAATAGAAAAAATTTCGGTTTGAAATTTAACAAGTTGATTAAAAAATCTAACAATAAATGCGCGAACTTTGGAGGGGCATCCAATAACAAATTTTTAAATCTTGTCTAAAAAATTTTTTCAACAATCACACTTTGGCCAATAGAAAATGTATTCTAATACTCAATATGTTTCGCTGCGTTTTACTCCGATTCAGGTTTTTTTCTCATAAAATAAACAAAAATTAAGCAGTTAAATTGAAAGCCACACTTTACGTTGATAATACACCGACACACAAATAAACATGCCGCGAAAATCCCCAGCTTCGAATCCCAAAAAAGATGAACTTCGCGTAAAAAGCACCCTCTCAAAATACAACCGCCAACGATCATCCCCTGCCGGGAATAAAACATGGTTGCCGAGCAGGTCTCCACGCGGACTCGAAATATCCCCATCGAACGGGCGAGCACGGACAAGATACGTCATAAAATCAGGCCATCGAGCAAACGGATCACTGATATCGTTCTGCCGAGCGCGATCAGAGTTCGCGCGGCGCCGCCCCGATCGCTGCACGCGCGGATGGGCCTTTCATCCATTCCACTCTGTCTCTCCACCCCCCCCCCACCAGAGTAGCCGACCCTCGTCATCAGGGGGGAGCAGATGCACGCGCATAAGCGCGAATTCAAGTTGCGCTCGAACTCGACTCGCCCATGCGGGATCATCGGCAGCAGCCGACGGGGCGCTTGATAAAAGGCGCGCACACGCTACCCGAGCAACTTGCCCGTGTGATCGAACCAACACCCTGGCCCCCGGTAGTTTATCGCGGGACGCGTAGTAATGGTAAAGTTCGTGCCCGCGTATCGGCGGACTCTGCCCTCGTAATTAACTTGCATTTATAAGCCCACGCGTGTAATATTCGAGGGGGGGGGGGGGGTCAATCGGAGCCCCTGCGCGCGGGGGGGGCGTGCAAGGCGGCGTAGAGTGTTTCGGGAAAGCGGATCGGATTTCGGGTTTTTGCGGAGTTTTGTCGTTACAGAGAGAGAGAATTTATATGATGTCTGGTTTTGGGCTGGGTAATGTGGTTTTTGCAAGATTTCATTGAGCTCGTAACGCGGCAGGATAAGTGAAATCCTACAATGGATATTTAACCTGTTTTCACATTAGCTGAAAATCTTTTTTTTTTTTTTTTTTTCAACAGAAACCATTAGTATAGATGACCATGAGATATAGTATAAATGCGTTGCGTTGAATTTATTCTTTTATTGAGTATTTGCAAATTCGAAGCAGAATTTAAATACAGATTAGGTCAGGCTCGTTGTCTGACCTGGCTCGTCTGTTTCTACTTGATTTTGTAGACGCTGGACATTTCTATAACTATGAAGTTCAACACAAAACGATTATTCAAAAAACTATGAATATGTATGTATACACTTGGTAATGGACTAAAAGAGTAGACAATCATTTTTTTAATTGTACGTATGATTGGTAAAAGCGGGAATCAATCATGGCGCACGTTCTTATAAACAGTGCAATGGCTCAGCGACGCCCAATGATGCTAACAACGAAATCTACTTTTTAGTGAATAAAAATATACGTCTATCCATACTTTTCTCATGTTTTCTTTTTTTTTATTCATTCGTATACGTTTTATGGATATATTAAAAGGTTTTCTTTCTCGACTTTCGTCACGTTAAATCGTTGTATTGCTGTGCTTTTACTCAATATTATTATTGGCTCTAATGATATAATCACGAGCCTTCTTGGAAAACAGATGGAAAAAAAAGCAATAGAAATACTGTCCAACTTGTAATTTTTATCATCTCCTGCCAACAAATTGATACAATTTGACCCCTGAGAACGCGCGAGCTGTCGTCAAAGCGAAATATCTATCCAATGAACATAAAGTTTCATTTAGTCGTTCGTAAATTGAACTCGAAGCAATGAAAAGGCACCTATATCCCCGTACGCGTTCGTGATTCCACTCGTTCGCGAACCAACTTCCTTCCTTCCTCCCTCACTGATGTGCTCTTCATGAAGCGAAAGTTACGAGTCACGGCAATTGCAGAATCGTTACCGGCAAACTACACCGTTGAGAATCCTATGGGTCAATGTTACGATTTTTAAAGTGTGACAGTTGGACAATAATAGGTCGTGAAAGAAAAACGACAGCTGTATGAGGTTTTGTTATTTGCTCATTGCAGGCCTCTCTTTTCAAGTTACCGGAACGTAATTGAAAAATCATGAAAATACTAGGTTGACTGATAAATTCTTTGTACATTAGTGGGTGAATCATAATTTTTATTCAAAGATTCCATTTATTCTGTTCACTGAATCAACACGTCAAACAATTTATCTTTCACATATTTGTTATTCGGTTAATTTTTTACTTGACGAGTTTGACATCAGACTCAAATCAACTTCATATTGTATTTCGTAGTAAAGCATTAGCACACTTTTGAAATAAGTCGGAGCATTTTGTGTTTTTATTACAAAGTAATAACTCGATTATGCTAAAGATGGGACTTCTTACATCTGATCTAATTTGTACGCTTTTGTGTACCGGACTTTTTTGTATCTGTTGGTAGTGGAATTACCTACTTACTTCTAGTTAAGCAGAAAATTTGTTTCAACAGGAATGCTTTTATTACGTATAACAATGTTACGTAGTATGAACGTGTAATATAATGCTAAATCTCTCATGTCATCGTGTATACTTGTAAATTGAAAATAATAAAATAATTTAACAAAAGTATGAATATACGCTACACTCATCGCTAGCTAAAAAGAATGACGGTTTGTTTATTGTACACTAGTGACTGACTAAAAGTGTACGCTCACAATTTAAAGATAATTTTTTTAATTTAAAGTTACTTTACATTAATCAACCAAACGTACTGGAGAATACAAGAATACTTGCAGAGCGATACATTATTCTCTGCTCTAAAAAACACGGTAGAAAATTGTACAAACTCGTGTTCAGAAGCCTCGCGGCGAAGCAACTTCCGTTGCATAACAAGTGCTTTCCCTCGAATATGCACAACAACAAAGCTGGAGCAGAATCGAAACTCAGCTCTCCGTCTCGGCACAATCGACAAACTGCCTCGTCACGAATCGATCACAACTGGCCATCCCAACCGCTCCTCACACAATTTTTACAAACCCAAATCCCCACCCGCACTATCCGCCCCGAGAGCACCTCCGCTCACAGGCCCGAGAGAAAGAGAGACACCCTCGCGCGTACGCTCACCTTTAACCTCCTCGTCCCCCTGCCCCTCCAAGCCCCTCTCCGTCGCTCAGCCGGTCCACACCAGCCGGAGGGGAAACGTCAGCGAGATAAAGTGCGCGCGCGATGAACCCCCCCGAATCGCGGCGCTATTAGCGCGAGCGAGACAGCCGGGCGGGGGGGGGGCTCTCGAGCAATTTTACTCCCCGGCTCGAAATGCAGGTCGGTCGATCTTAAATGCATGGCGCGCGCGGCGCTGCACTTTCGCGGATCCGCCGGCTGTGGGACAAAGCGGCGAACGACGGGACGCGGCTCTTCGGTAGCGTCGGCTGTTTTTCGCGGCGGGAGATGGATCCCGGGGGATTCCTGCGTGATTCGGAGTGGGAATCGAGGCCGGGGGGGGGGGGAAGCTCTCTCCCGGGGTGCGTGTGTTTGCGCGCAGAGTTCGGGCCGAAGGGATGTTGCGGGAAGGAGGCGGCGGGTGGTCGTCCACTCGTCAACTTCGGGGGGAGTTTCGCGGGGCTGGCTCGCTTGGAGGGTGACGGTGGTTCGTTTACGCAGCGTCGCGATCGGAACGGGAGAAGCACCCCGATGTTCGATTGCGCGGTGGTTCTGTTTTTGTTGTTTTCATCGGAAGCATCGTTGTCCGTGTCGAATAGATTTTGGGTCGCGGGAGTTTTATTTTTATGTTTACCGCTCGACGACAAGCAGGGACGTCCACGGCTGCTCTCGCGGACGCTTGCTGAAAATACGAAATGCTCCAACTGTGACTGAGCTATGCTTTTTTCCAATCAGTATGAATATGCATAATACGTAATACAGCCACATTTGGGCACGACGTTTTTGACAATTTTGCAAAACTTTGAAGTCAAGTGTTTTTTTTTTTTTTCCAAAATCTTGATGCTCATTTTTACTGAGAGATTTTTTATTCCATCGCGGCTTATACGGCACATTACTTGACAAAAAATTTTCCGGGGAAAAATAGTACACGACAGATTTTTAGAAATATAATTCAAATCAAAGTAGTTTTTCCAATTACTTTGACAATGTTTTTTTCATTATTTTTTGTCTCTTTCGAAATATAATGCATTAGTTGGACTGGAAGACATTTCGTCGCAAGTACTGTCCGACGATTATAGCAATGAAAAAAGAAAAAATTGTTCCAACAGAAATACCCATTACGTATTCGGAAAAAAAATTATTCAGTATTGAAAAAAGTAAGTGTACGATAAATATTCGCGTTCCGGTAAATCAAGGCGATCGCAGGTGAGAAACTTTGCGCGCACGAGTCAGCCATCGAGCATGAAAAATCGAAGCATTCGACGCCGCGTTACAGGCCGCATCGATTTGTCTCCGATTTTTCCGCTCATCAGTGCCGCCTCGCAGAAAAATATTGCACGCCCCCGCACACACGGCGATTGAAAATTTCCCCCCGCTCGCCGAGCCGACGACGACGAATCGCCGAACGTCCCCGAGCCAGTGAACCGAAAACATCGACCCCTCCGCGCACGGCCGATGAATTCCGAAAGGCCGACTCCCAGTTTCCATTCATCGAGCCCTGTAAGGAGGGGGGGGGGGGGTCAGCCCGATTTATCAAATTCCGCCTCATGTTACGTACATCGATACTGATCGCGTTGTCGGCTTGTGGGCCACGTGTTCCGCCGTTTCCATCTGCTCGGCTTTCAAGGAAGGATTCCCCGAAATTGATTGAAAACCGCTTGCGCGAATCTGGCGGCGGCGTCGGAACGCGTATTTTATTACGCTCAAAAGTGCGTGTCCGACCATACAAAAAGTTGACTACTTACAAGGGGTGCGAGTCAACGTTAGGTCGGACGGAAGAAAAACAACTGTAGTTGTACGCGTGTGAATTTTCCTTTCAACTCATGAACCATGAAACATAACACGTAGTACTGCCCTTACCACCGCATGCAATACTTTAACGCACTTGTATGCCTTCGTCCATTTCTGTTTGTATGCGACAAGGAAAAAAATACGTGTCCAATATTTTTCGATGATCCACCTGATAAACCGAAAAAAAAAAAACTACAATTTAATTTCGTAAATAAACGTACGGTGCGCGGCTCACTTGGCCTGTCTTTGAACTAAAATGGGCTTTCTCGAGGAGCAAAGGAAGCTTCCAGCAAACTAATCAAAAGCGCGAGCCCTGCCCCGCGTTTGCTTTACTCGTGGGTGGATTAAATTCCCGCGCAGAGCTGGTGCTTTTGATCCCTGGATCCGTCACGTGCGTCTGCTCGGCCTCGGGGCTTTGATGCAAGGATTCTGGTTCTTTTTGGCTCTCGTTTTCTCTCTTTTTTTTAAGACTATGTTCCAACGAGCATGGTACAGTATATATGTGTATTGTAATCATGTTTATAGGAAATTTGCGTGAATCTTGCGTAACATTGTAGTCTTCAGCCCGATATTGTAATCAGGAATTGCGTGTATCTAAATAATCAGCTACAATGGACACGAAAAATGAGATATCAAAAACATACATTGAATTCATAGTTTTTAACTTGTTTGATGCGTATTTTGAAATATAGTTATCTACATCGTTCATAAATATGAAGCATAATACAGATCGAGACAGTTCAAGACTGCGTAAAATGTAACATTTGAGTTTAAAAAAAAAATTAAATGCACATTCAATT
This sequence comes from Copidosoma aretas, assembly GCA_030522625.1. NCBI lineage: Eukaryota > Metazoa > Arthropoda > Insecta > Hymenoptera > Encyrtidae > Copidosoma > Copidosoma aretas. The sequence continues at coordinate 11,418 of JAPYYV010002508.1, forward strand.
ATTCAAAGACAATAATTATTCAATGTAATAAAAATGATGATTGTAAAAACAATCACTATTATTCTGATATTATTATTAAAATTGTAAAAATAATTTTCTCGGCGAGCAGAAAACACAACGTTATTGTTGTACACAGCTCATTAGCAGTAAGAGATGAGGGGAGCGAAGGTGAAAGCGTTGAACTTTAAACAGTGCAGAATATGAAAGCCCGAGGCCCGCGCTCGTGCTAATTTCTCAGTGAGACCCCGCGCGCGCCGGAAGTCGACTCGGAATTCCTCTTTTGCTGAATGGCACTGTCTCGCTTATTTTACGTGCCAATGTTTCGTGCTCGAGAGTTTAAGCTGAGTAGGAACGAGATACCTTCGGGAAGAGGAACGCGGGTTGGTATGGTACATTGCGGGTGTTAATTTGCTTTTAGAGATACTTTTTTTCGAGGGACAGTAGGAGATAACAGTATTCACTTGATCTTTCATGAAGGTTTGTTTTATAGTGTTGACTTTTTTTATTTATTAATCCAACTTTGATCGTGATGTTTGACGCAATCTTATTTTTTTTTTTTTTTGGTACTCGTACCATTTGAATTGTGAATTTTATCGCATTAAAGAAAACCTGGCAAAAAGAGGTTTCTTTAATTTCTTCGATTTATAAAAGAATGTTTGACCAGGGCATAAAACGAACAGACAAATAATTCTTGAGTCGTCACCTTCAAAATAATACTTTGTACATTTTTTTTCTTTTCCCCTTTCTGTATCAATCAGAACGGCTTCTAACATTTATGAATGTACCATGTTCAATAACATTTTTGAGGAAGTAGTTTTTGACTATTTGACCGTTAATGTGATTCAGAAAATATTGTACGTAAATTTTTATTTCCAATCTTTAAGAGCCAAAAAACTCACAAATACACACTTTCGAAGATTTTCTTATTGTATTGGAATATACCTAAAAGTGAAGAAAATGTATATTTTGTATATTAACCCTGGATTCCTAAGATTTAGTTGTTTTTTTTTTGGAGTATTTTACCCATCCACACGGTAAAAATAACTATTCATTATGTTTAGATAAATGCTTTGGTGTGTGTATGTATATTTAATACGAATAAACAATTTTGGGATTTAAAACTTGTATTTTCCTTTAATTTGATGGCTAAATAAACATTATTTTGCAAATAAAATCAATTTGTATCATTTCTCAACTTTTACCCAGGGGAACTTCACAAGAAAATCTATGAGATAATTATGTACTTGGAATCATGCGTTGGTTAAGGATTAGCTTACAAGTAGATGCTTACAGATCTAATTACACGCTATCTCAACACTTATTATTCAATTATACTTCAATGTCTTAATAATAAACGACTGATTTTTCTTTCAATAATATGTGACATTTTGGTAAGAATAAATAATATAGGAATCCCACTCACTATTCGCTCGATTTATAGCCAACTGTTTTCTAAAGTCTCGCGTTTATCGCGAAACTTTATCACAAGATTAATTAACGACCCAGCCCGTAACGATCTCAGACGAATTAAGGAAGCCCGAGAAACTTTCTCTTCTTCTGCGAAAGGCTCAACTCCCGAGAAGAGCCGAACGGCTGACTTCGAATAAGATGGCTCTTGTACAATATTAACACCAACCCCGCCATTTAGCGTGGCTGCAACGGCACTTGTTTCCCGTCAAATCTTACGCTTGGACTGTGCCACGATTTGAAGTGGTTTCCTCGGCAAGACAAGGACGCAACTATAGTGTCAGCAAATTTCGAAAGGTCAAACTTTTTTGAACTAACATTATCCCTGTATGTCTCAGAAGTAAACCAAATTTCAGGTTCTAATGTATGCAACAGAAACAATTTTACAGTTTACCGCGCGCAAACCGACAAAAAACGCCCATGAGAATTAGCATGGAGCGAACAATAATTTGTTTACGTTTCTAGTAATACTAGTGAAAGGACGATTTCCATGATTTCCTGTTTAATCGTTAAAAATTTCAAGATATTTGTATGCATCTATTGTTCATCGAATTTTTAAAAAAATGTATCCACCAGTTGTACAGATATTTTAACGATACGTACATTTTTTGTAAGACAACCTCCAGCGTATTTCTCACATCTTAAAATTATTTCATCACAAAGAATAATCAGACGGGAAAAAAAATAAAAATTCATGAATTTTCTACAAACGCGACGATGGATTAATGCAAATATACGCGCGTTCCGTAACTATCGCAATAAATAAAAACCACCCTAAAACCCGTGACGGATTACCCAGATCCAACGGTCCCCAAGCCCATTGAGGACTTTTATGCGCCCCGATTCCTCCACCCACACAGTTCCGAGCCCTAAGCGACGATCCATCCAATTTCAATAAACCGTCCCGGCTCGAACGAAGCAGCCCTACTCCGGCCACGACCTCGTCGAAACTGGCCTAATCCCCCGGTAGACCGCACGAATCGAGGGAGTGGAGGAAAAAAGGGGACACCGTCGAGAAGATGGTGTATTCCCGCGCTTTCACCAAGCTTCCTCGGGCTGCGAGAGGGGGGGGGGGATGAAAAAAATCGAGGACCGCAAAAGGGCCCGGTGAAATTGAAAGACCCGGGAAATTACCGCCCCGTTTCAATTTACACCCCTTAATCCGGGAGCGCCTTCTTTTTTCTCCCTTCCGCCTTCCCTGCCCCCCAGAGAGCCGTCGAATTCGCAAAACTGCGGCAGCAGCTCTCCTCTTCACTTAACAAATTACGAAGCCCGATGCGTTTTGGACGCAAAGACCGTGGGGACAAATGAAATGACAGCCGGAGTTTCTTCTTTTTTTTTTGCGCTCCCAGGACGAAGGACGCTGTCGGGCTGCTGTGCAGTTTATACGCGACGTGAGTACCGTGCGCTCGGACGGTGGCTGTGGGATTTGTAATTGGAGCTGTTGGCCCCGGGTGCCCGTATTTTAATTGGCGGAAAGCTGGATTTTTTTTAGCTCGAATAACGAGTCGAGTTTTTTTGTTTGGCAGTCGTTTGATGGAAGTCGCAGCGGAGCGTACGGATGAGGTATTGAGTTACGATGGGAATGGAGTGATTAGTGTGCGATTGTTGAAGAAATTGAAAAGTGTTTGATCCCACTGATGTCATGTGGATGGATGAGTATATACTGATTCTAAAATACCTGGAGACAGAGTAACAGGATCGAGGGATGTAGCTTGGCGTCGAATAGTAAGGTTCAGTTAACAAGACACCAGACCACAGATAATTATCCATGGTAATAAAAATGTATTAAAAAACTGTAAGAAAACGCTTTACTGGAAAGTATAAAAGTATTTTTCATTGAATATTTTTCATTTATTTACTCTCTTACTGCACTAATCATCACGCGTACCATGTATAATCTTCTTATTTTCAACTCTTCGATCACCATATCACTCGCGAATCCATCGTCTGCGAAACCCAGTAGAAACAGTCGAGTGGGGTCAGACATCTGTATTTCGAATCGCACTGCTCTCAATCCACCAGTTCTCAACTAAAAAAGAATTTTCGTGCGATATATATTTATACAACCTTGCATTGTCATCCACAAGAGGCGCTTCTGTCCGCAAAAAAAGTTTCCCCTCGACCCAGAAGTAGCGCATCAAAAAATCCATCGCAAGGCTCCATCCATCCAGCCACGGCCGCACACGCAGGCATTACGAGTTGAACAAAAGGCGCGTAAAAAAGCTCATCACCGCCGACCGTAAAAAAACAGGCCCAGGCTCAACCAGGCAACTAACTCGGCCCCCGCTAAGCCCATTAACACACCTGCCCGCGCCGCCGTGCGGCCCACCACCGGCTCGGACCGCGCGTTAATCTCGACCGCACGGCGCTCGGGCGTGATTATGAATTATTATCATCATCGCCGCCGCCGCCGCCGCCGTGATTCTCGAGCACCTGCACCACTGCTTTCTCTCGCGGGGCTTACTGAGCTCGCCCGTAATTTTTATCCGCTCTCGAATGTGCGCGTACGTACACACCCGAAAGGATGAAAAGAAACGTCGACAGCTCTGTTTATTCCTGGGTTTTTTCCCCCCTAGCGAGAAAAAGCTCCGACCATCTCGTTTACTAAAGACCGCCCGGGTCTCGGAAAAGTCGACCTTCGCACGCGCGACCACATCGGCGATTGCACAACGTGCCCCGTTCGCGCGATCGATTTGCACGCGCGCTTGGAGTCGCGGGTCTCCTGTTTGTCGAACGGAATTGAAGTAGGTGCGGGCTTCCTGGTAGGTTTATTGGCCTCTTCTCCGCCTCGCTCGATGATAATGGGGGGGGGGGGGGGCGAACATTTTTGGAGTCCGTTAGCCCTCGTTGATATCCACCGTAGCGCGGAACAACTAATCGGGAAGCATTTTTCATTCAAACGGCGCGTCCGTAAAAAAAAAGTGAATTTACAGTCTGCAAACACGGAACCTGGTACGACGGTACGCGCGTGTATTGCCTTCCACGGCTGAGCGGGCGCTCATTTTCGAATTCACGCGCGTAAGCCTTGACGCTAATTGAGTTTGAAAACTCATTTCAATGAAACAATGAGACTCGTCTGACGTTAATAAGCGGGACAAGCTCAACTTTGCCCCCCCCCCGGCCGCGCTCGCTTCAGCAGCACCGTTTGACGAGTAACTCGGTGGAGTCGTTAATAGTGGAAATTAACTCGTTTAATCGTTTTATGTACTTACCGCTTGTCTCTTGACTATTTTGACGTATTTCGTATTATAGTCGCCTGTTTTGGGTAAGTACAGAAAAAAAAGTATTATTCGTGTGAACGTGATATGGTTGGAACAATTTTTTCGAATAGAATTTCTTGATACATTTCAATCGCAGTAATTTTCGCGTGAATGTCGAGATTCACACTTTTGTGAGCTTTAGCATTGCGCGACGAATATTATTACTATTGTTTATTGATGCAAATATTTTGCGGTATACCACTGACGGAATAATATAAATAAGAAATAATCAGAATCCAACAAAATTATCGCGTGGACTAATTCGGATGTGGTTTTAGCGAGCGAGTTCAGGTTGGAATCTACGTCTGTACATATGTTCACGTGTGCGGAGAAAGTGCGCTCGGAAATTCTCGTCCGAGCGTCAAATGTATGAACGTTTCCCTCGTGAAATGGCCAGTTCTTCCCCGGCCACTGCTATTTTCCAGCCAAGGGTAAAATTTGCCCATCCAATCGAATGAAGGGCATAACTGGGATTTTCAAAAAAGGAGGGAGGAGAACATTTTTTCCTCCAGAGTGTGTTTGCGCCGGCAAAGTTCTGCCGAACGTATCGATCGGTAGTGCGGATGTCGAAATTTCGTTCCCCGTGCGCCTCCAATGAGTTTGCGAGCGTTTTGACGTCAGCTTGGCAAATATAATAAATTTCAAAAATCGATGACAACGCGAAGCGAAGGCAAAATTTTTATGCATACAGATGGTGGTTGTCGGGCATATATATTGAGAGACTGGTGGCGCTGCTCTGGTGACTGATGTGCGAGTACATTTTTTTCATAATCAATATGATTTTTCACAGTTTCACTCACATTGTAAGTCCACGAGTTGCATCCCCTACCAAAATGTCATAAAACTCAATGTAGGACACAGTTAGGGTGAATACTTAGAATGTAATTCGAAACGCCAGGAACAAGGATGAATTTAAGTTTTGATCAATAATAATGATCGAGTCGATTTTTGTACATGACTTAAGTTTGCAAGTTTAAAAATAAATAGAAATTTTATATTCTTCTCGACTGTTGATGTAACCATAGCGCTAATAAAATTCCACCCACCAAAACTAAAGTTGAAGTTTCTTTAAAGAGCTTTAGACTGTTTGTCCGGGCGAATATCAAACTTTATCCCATTTAGCTACAATGAAAAGAGTAAAACTATGATTCTGTTTAACTATTCTTTTCACCCTTTTTTATTCTGGATAAAAATATAAGATGTGTCGTAGGCCAAATCACTGTACTAATCAGATTCAGCTGATAACTGTAACTACCCGTACGACATAAATCCATGAATCTGAAGAGGACCTCTGTTTCAAATGTCGGTTCGCTCTATCTTTTGTTTTTTTCGAGAAATATTGCTACAAGTACTCTCAAATATTAATTAAATATTGCATTCGGTCGCGATTACCGTCACATAATATTGAACCATAAACACAAATGTACAAAAATATTTGTTCATTCTTCAGCTCAAAACCGTGCATGACATTCATTTTCTTCTTCTCGCAATTCCCTAAACATTATATTGATACAATAGATAAATCCGCCCGAGCTGAATCTAAATTAATTAAGCACATCCTTCCATTTAAATTTAAATCGCTCAACCGGAACATAACAGCGCGGTGAACAGTGCCGTCTGTTAATTATCCGATTCCATTCAGATCGGATTGTGCAAGCGCGGCGACGAGCCTCGGCGTCGCTTTCATTGGTTGCACGTACATCATATTTCCATTCAAATGTATTTAATTTAAGTTTTTACGAGGCTTCCTCTTTTTTTTTTTTTTTGCACAAAATCTACTGCTAAACCGAGAGGATTTGTTACATCGTGACATATGAGAATATTATGCAGAAAGAATTCTCGCAACTTTTATTTTAATCATTTTAATAGTCACGATCTAATGAACAAATTATGCCAACGCTGAGAACAATGTTTGTAGTATTCGATAAAAAATAAACGTCCAAGTATTTGGTAATCAAAAAATCAGGCAAAAAATATTTTTGTTCATGCCATGTTCACATGATTAAACCAAGCAACAATAACAAAATAAAAATTCAGAATATCCATTTCGTGAAGAAATCATGTACCTCGCTCTAGTTTTGTCAACTAATTATAAATAAGAGTACTATTGTCTTATGCTAACTTTTTCCTCAAAACTAAATCGGTACGCAGATCGTGTCACGTGATAGTATCAGTTCTTCAAGAGCTAGTTGAGTAATTAGTAACCAAGAGCATAGTTATAGTTATATAGGAACAGTTCTAAGATCGCTAGCGTCGTAGCACTGAAATTTACGATAAATTTAAATAGTGTCCATGTGTATGAAAAAATACTCGCAATTCACTTGTGTTGGTTACGAAGTAAGTTGAACAGGACAATCTAATACCCGGCGTAATGGTAATTATCACGGAGTGTCGATTAATTTACGTTTACTCTTTCATCAGTTTCAGTAGAATAGTAAGATCAGAGAAGCATCGAAACAACAAACCGAGCCAGCAGCCTCGAAATTTCACCCCGAAAAAATCCCTCATTCGTATATACAACTCTCGCCGGCCACTCTTCCTAATCAAGTTTAGATAGTTCCTCGGGTAGTTTCCTCGAAGACGGGCACTTCCAATCTCGTCGGGGTTCAAAGGTTCCGGTCCGCGAGCCAAGCAAATGGATCTGGAGCGAATCTTCCAAGGTGCGTGTTTCCGGGTTAAAAATGAAAATCAGCATCCACTTGATGTGTAAAAGTCATGGTAAAAGCTTGTTGCCGGATATCCCTGGCATAAGTGTTTGCTCAACCAAAAATAGCCAACCTATTCAGAGAATTTCATCGAAAGACTCAACCTTGTGCAAGAATTGAGAGTTTGTTGCTCGTTTTTTATTTTTAGTGGCTTCCATAGAACAGGCATCACATCCAAGAGGATTTGTGGAACATATCATTGTAGGACGACTTGTTCCAAGTCACTCGTTTTACAGTATTCCAATATGGTCAACGTATCGACATATCGACGCCCTGCGCTGCGTTTATAGCCAGACTAATTCACTATCAGCTATATTCCCTGATCGCAATGCTCGCATCGTTGCGCTGGGCCGCATATTCTCAAGACGCGCATGCAAGTTTCTCGGAAGACTATCGATTACGCCCGCGCGTTGGAAGTGCATGCAATGTGGGTGAACGAGTGGGATGCGTGTAGAGTGTGGGTAGTTGATTCATGGGTTGTACTTAGTTTTCGAGTTGGCCGTTGCGCGCATGTCGTCGTTAAAAAAAGGCGAGTCAATCATCATAGGTAGTGCAAATCTGTGTTTCTGAAGAAGCAACCATATACCGAGTTTTGTGGTTGTTGTTGGTTAATACTACTTTTAAGCTACGAGCGATTTGCGAAAAAAAATAAGCATTTCTCTGGGCAGAAAGTTGTCTGACTGTCAGCGGTTTTTCTGTGCTCGCATACCACGTAGTTTTCTAGTTTATAATTTTCCAAGCAAAGAAATGTATTCTTTGAAAGTTTGTTTGTTTTCAACTTATAATTGCGACGATTAAAGAAAGTAGCTGAGAGCGTATTGTTCTATCCTGAAAAAGTCAAATTTATTATCTCCTATTGCGGAAAATCTTGAGGGCTGAAAAATGTTCAAAAACTTGTATCAATAACTTCATTAGTCACTAGAAGTTAGAGGAAAAAAAGTACGTCACGCCCGATTCGTAAAACATTAACTACATTTCTTATACTTTTAAAAGCTCATAATAAAATTGGTTGTTCCAAAAATTTGCTGCAAAACAAAATTTTTGTTTTCTAGTTCGGAATACTTCTGACACTGAGTAGATATGTTTCATGGAATCGTTCATGCATCTATATGATGTACAATTAGTTTCTTTGATGTATAAGATCCATCGGATGATCATCGAAATATCCCGGACAAGTTTTTTCACATAAATGAAAACAAGATAGTTCGGAAAAAGAGGCGCGTAACGTCACAACCTGTTAAAATCAAGGCATGGTGTGGTGTCAAGTAAAATTTTATGGCGATGTTAAATGTACTTAGCCACGAAAATCAATTTCATAGTTTTCACATAAAGAAATTTCCAAGTGCTGGACTGCCGCAGTATGAGTTATAAAATTTTAAAAGTTTCCAAAGATCGGTCGGATAGTTCGTGAATTGAATCTGCGCGTTATGAAAGTTAAGTGGTAATAAATTTAGATAAGTCGTAAATTTAGATAACTGTCACAGTTAACTACGCATACCCAGACGCAGTGCGGCCCGTCTTAAAGCGTGAGATAAGCTGTCAAACTTTTTTACAGCTTTCAAGCTTTCTTGTATCAGAGTACACCAGTTATACAAAACATTGGTTGTTTATAGTACATTACGCCACTAGGGCAAAAAGTACAAACATGAGCGCCCGAAGGGCGCGCTTGTTTTACTTTTGTGCCCGAGTCTCGTATATTATTTTTCTT
>JAPYYV010002509.1:0-29578 GCA_030522625.1 Copidosoma aretas
CCCCCCCCCCCCCCCCCCCCCCTCGCCCGCGGGAATTTAATTCCACTCCCAAACTCAATTTCCAGCTCGATAAGTATTTCACGCGCGCGTCTGCCGTTAAAAAGCAAAGCCCGGGCCCTTTCCGGTGCAAACTTTTTCCCCGCGTGGGAGAACATACACCGCGGGCTCGAGTTGTTACCTCTGGCCTTTTTTGATTTTTCCGCCCGTCTGTATCCACAACCCGAGAGAAAAAAAGGACGAGAGAGAGATTTATAGCGGGGAGAGATATACAGCGGGGAGAGCCGAGGTCGCGGGAAATCGCTCGTGCGTATACGTCAATCTGTGCCTATACCCTGCACGCGGTAAGCGGCGCGTGTGCGTGCCACCTGCGTGTATTATACAGACACTGCACGGCGCGTCAACTGTGTAACGACGACCGCGGGCGAGAGGAAACGAGCGAGAGATGCTGAGCCGCGGGGCTCGTAAGTTTATGCATCCATAACATCCGCGGCGCAGGGGATGGATGTGTATATTATGCTCTGTGTGGGCCCTTCGTTGCAGGCTTTACTCGGCCGATTGATTTTTTTTTTTTGCCTATCCCTCGCTACAACGCACCGGTGCAACTGCAGAGTTTTCCGAAAGCAGAGAGTTAATGGAAGAACCGCGCAGAGACAGACGGAATTACAACTATTCGCAACTTACTCCTCGTGCATACCCCAGCCAGAGTTGTCCCTTGCAATTACTCGACGGCCGAACGCATTCTCCTCGTCCATGGGTGATTCCCGCTCGGCCTGCGACGGTCGGCGATCCGGTGGATTCTCTCCAGGGAAATGTACACTACCCGAAGTTGCTGAAGCTGTGCTGTCCACGGCTATATACGATACACGCAATGCAAATGGAAATACAATTTGGTTGTTGCAATCGATCGGTGGTCGCTCGCGATTCGCTGTCAAATCTAATCAACGTTCAATATTTGTTACTCGTTCGACTATACTTTTTACGAAGGAAGTTGTACACGTTTGGCCCACAAGGAAACAATTATTTTCATAAGAATAACACATTTTTCAATTTGTTGTCTCCAAAATTATTTTATCACTGGAAAAATTAATTTATATACAGTTTACAATGTTTACAATGTTTAGGTCATGTGTAGTCAAGAGTGATTCGCAGATTGTTTTTAAATACAATTAAGCGTCGAAGAATAATCATAAGGAAAAAAAAAGGATAAAAAAGTTTTTTGCTCACTCCAGTTGACACAAGATGACAAAGTTGTTGGTGCAAATGTTGTGGACCTTCGAGAAACAAAACTTTTGACTACTCTGTGCTAGCGAAAAATGTTAAATTTTTCATACTCGACTCCCCCCTTCGGTAACTTCAAAATTCAATACAGACAAGGCTCGTATGCATGCAGTAAAAAAAAAAAAAATTAAACCTTCCTCTCACTTTTACTCTACAAGGATAATTTATTAACCCTAAAAACCCAAACTTTCAAAGCTACATACATTTTGGCCTAGTGAGAAAAAATAAAAGTATGATAAAACTTCAATTATCTCCTCTTTGTACATTCCCTCGCATCAAACGCGCGTAAACTTCCCTGAATCAAATGACCCACTAAGGCCAACGCGAACGGGGATCGATGCAGCTGCAGACCAGGCATGATCTTTGGAACCTCGATCCCCCCCTACGCGGACTCGAAAATCCAGCGTCACTCTTTCCCCCCGCCTGCAACGACTACCGCGGTGACAAGTTTACCCGGGAAAAACGCCGACCATACAATACTCTTTCACCACCACCTGCGTCGCACCCGTTCCACGAGCGCGCTGTCCGTCCCGCTCCCGGGGCTAATCAATGACGTTATGCCATTCCCCCGATCCGCCGCGCGAGCAGCGGGAATCGAGCGGGCGTTTTGGCATCGAGGACCGACCGTAGTCGCAGGATCGGGGTCACCCGAGTGCGCGCGCGCGGATGCCTAGGTGCGCGCGTATCTGTGGCGAGTCCGAGAGCCAACCGGCTAATTGACGAATGAAACATCGAAAGCGAGCGAGGCTGCCGCGGTGCGCGCGGGCAGGCTGGCAGAAGACAATGTGTTCGATCGAATCGGGGGAAAGAAAGAAGAATTCTACAACCCTTTCTGGGAATGCATTGCACGCGAGACGATACTTGAAAATCAGGTTACGCGGAACGACGACGCGATAAATCTGCTCGCCGGGGGCGACAGCGGGCTCCATCGATCTCTATAATATATACCCCTCGTGTAACAATCGAGGCCACTTTGAGAGCAAAGATCGGATTCCCCGTCGTCGTAACGATCGCGGGTTATTACATCATCCCCCGCCCCCCCCCCCCTCTCGTTCACCCGTTCAGTAAGGGGGTTGCGTGTATTTGCTCCTCTCGCGTCTCGATCGTCGTCATTGTTATTTCGCTGCACGCGGCGCTGCGAACAACCTATATATATATATATATATAATAAGACGCGAAGTGATCGAAGAAGCCGAAGCTCCGTGCGGATAATGCGTATTGCATCGGTGTCGAGTCCGGCGTGTAATCGGCAGAATTGGCAATTCGAGACTCGTCGGTCGGCGATGATGATGAATCGGCGCCATCGGAACGCGATCTGGATTATCATGCGCGCCGTAATCTCGATTCCTCCTCGAGCGATGACCGAGTTGGTATTTTACACATACGTGTATATTCGGGCGATCGATGAGCCCGCGTATAACGGCCGGTTATCGGAAGAGCACGGATTCCAGCGGGTATACGTAATACACAAGTAGAGCGAAAGGGGAAGAGAAAGTCTATAACAGAGGGTGGCGGACGAAAAGGGCAGCAGCGCCGATGGAACTGCCTGTACACCACCCCAGAATTTCGTCCCGTGGTACGATTCATCCATCCCAGCGCGCGTGTTATAATAATAATAATAATAGTGTCATGCATGTATACCCTTGTGTACCTTCTGTCATATACAAATACGTGTCATGTGTAGACACGTACCTGCATATAATTATATACGTACACCGCAGTGTAGCCAAGGACGCAGACATGGTAACCCACTCTCGCTCGTGGATCGGATGATGGATACAGATGGAGGGAGGTGTGCGTTTGGTGTACACAACGTATTAATATAAGCACATCACTGTGCAGACCTGCGCTCCATAAACACCGATTAATCCGAGCGCGTGATATTTAACAAATCGCCGAGTATGTAGGACAGGGTTATACAGGACTCTGCGGCCTGTGATACATGTATTGATGCGGTGTATTATATTCGATGGTGAAAAGTTAAAATGGCCAACGGCGATCGCGCTATTTCGCAGCCGCGGGGTGTGTGCGAGTGGAACATAATTCATCGTACAACGATACGTGGACTGGAAAACAAAATAATTTGGTAGAGGTTTACAATGATACACAATACTGCGAGCGAAGGGGTGGAAAGTTGATTCGTTGTTCCATCGGTGAATATACATATATTTTTTTTTCATCCGATAACGCGCATAAAATTCAAACGAAATCATCAGACCCGCAAGTATGCACTAATGGATACATATTACAACGACGACCTTTGGTCCTCGTGTCGTGCCGGCAGGTATAATCAAGGGCGACGAGATAATGGTGATAAACGGGGCGATAGTCAGCGACCTGGACATGATGTACCTCGAGTCGGTGCTGCAGGAGGAGCAGGCCCTCTGCATGATGATGCGCAGCTCGCGTACCGAGCCGCCCGATCTGAACGGCATCATGAGGGTCACCGACGACATCATCGACAGCCTCGTCTGTCCGCCCCCGCCGACGGATCCGCCCGTCATCAGCGAGGAGATGATATCCGGCCTCATCGTGCCTGCGCCCGGTTGGAGTGAGTCTTTTTTCCCTTTCTTTTTTCGATCCCCGGCTGTCTGTCTGGCCGTCTTTGGTGGTCTTCTCTCAAAGTTCTTTCTTTTTTCTTCCGAGGCAAATATTAGTGCACAACGGCTTGCCGGTTGAACTTCTTTCGAGTTGCGAGATATCGAGGTAAACGTCGCTATGCATGTGCGCAAGCTCTGTGCGTTGTATCACAATATGACGGCAGCGTTGTACCTGCAGTCGAGAAAGAGAGTATTCGGGTTCGGTTTATTCTGGCGGAAAAAAATACGATTCACGTTTTTTGAGAAAAAAAACCATCCGGGTTCAGGAAATGTTTTTGTTTTTTAATCTCACATTTTCACGTATTAAATCATACCCGATACAAAAGATCAAAATTTGTGCAAGTAAAGCTTGACCGTATGGCATTTCGATTTGTAAGTATATTCGCGTCATGAGGTTGGAAACAATGATGTATTTTTGTTTTCCTGTAAAGGGCGACGATATAAAACTTTCACCGCAAATCTCTGATTGATCCGTACAAAAATACCAAAGCTTCTCCCGCAACCGCCTCGATCCCGCCAAAAAACGAACGACCACGTTTGACCCACCCGAAGTATGCGCCCCGAGAAAGCATCGACAGCCGACCCGAATTCGAAACCCCAACCACCTGCGTGCACTCGCCGCAGCCAATTACAAGTGCTCCGCTGCACTCGCGCTTTTCCCCGCTCCCGCCCTCCATCGCGACACCCCCTGGCACAACGACATTTTTCGACCGGCCTCCGCGGCGTCGTCAGCTCGCACTTGTACGATACAACGAGACGCGCATCGTACGATGCAGGTCGCGCGACTGCGATACGCCTCACCCTTTGCATACATCCGCGCGCGTGTATTACATATTATATCTGCGGACACAAGGTGCTCCCCCCCACATGCTTACTCGCGCCCTTTTTCCTCCGCCGCGTTTCCACGAGTCGCTCGCAGTGCGAGCTTCGAAGCGCGTCGATCCGCCGCTTTTCCCTTCTTCCGGCGTCGCGTACAAGTATACAGCCCCACTCGGGAGCGCGCGCATATATAAGTACATTATTACGCGTCGAAAGGGATAAGGCCGCGGATACGAGAAAAAACGTGCCCGCGTGTAACGCGGCGGATCCACCTTTCAGGGGCTCTTCCGAGCCGTGAGGTTCATTTGTTTCTTTTCTATTTTTACGAGCTTTCGCCGTTTTCGGTCCCCCCCCCGTTCCGCTCCCCTTCGCGAATCAGCAGACGGCGACCGGCCGAATTATTTTTCCGGGCGTGAATTTCCCCGGCCCCCTCGTTCTCCCGCCTCCGCGCGGTCATCCCTCCGGGGCGCTGTTTCAAAAGAATACCCACGCGCAATCCTCCATTTCCAAACTCTCTCTCTCTCTTCCAAGACATAAGCAAGTACTTATCACCCCCGAAACAGGCAAAGAGGCCCTCCCGGACACGCTCTGTCCGACGGACGGCGGCAGCAAGCAGACGTCGCGCGCCAACTCGTTCGAGATCGAGAACCTGCTCAAGACGGCCGAGCAGGTGACGGGCATCTGCCGCTCGCCCGGCGAGACCCGCAAGTCCAGTCCCACGGGCAGTCTCCTCAGCGGCCACTCGCAGGTCCTCACGCCCAGTCGGCAGCTCACCGACGCCGAGAAGCTCAGGAAGGTCGTCCTCGAGCTCGTCGAGACCGAGAGGACCTACGTCAAGGTGCGCCTTTATGCATACATACATAGTGTATCGTACGTATTGGACGCCTTACACAATGTTTGTTATTCGAGAACGTTTTTTTTTTTTTTTTCCTTTTCTTCCTTTTCGTGTACGAGTACGCGCATCGGCCGTGCAGGCGCGTATCATAACGATTCGTGGTAAAAAGCTCGCGGCCGATGGATTCGGGAAACATTTATTTCGATCGACGGGTTTTGGAAGAAAAAAGGTATTACATTTTTGAAATCACGCCTCGGTTAAGTGCACGCAATTCTTCGTTCCAGGGATCCCGTTGAACAAGAAAAATGCTTTGAACGAGCAATCGGGGTCTCGGTACAAACTTTTTGTTTCTGAACCGCAAATTTCAAATTCCATTTTACGACTTTTCGTCATAACTTTGCTGTAGAGGGTCGTGGTTCGTTGGCAGTCATTTAAAGAAGAATCACGACATACTTGAACTTAGCTTTAATCTTCTTTTTGAAGGGGCTTTCTGCGACTCTTCAGAGCAAAGATACGATGAAAATCGTAAAAATATTTTGGACGTACTGGTAAAAGAATAAAGGGCACACAGTAAGCTTCAATTTCTTTTGTGAAAAACAGGTAGTCCACGACATTTTTAACAATCTTGCTACGGACCCGCACTGAATTTACTTGCGCATGACACCCCAATAAGAATCAAACTCAAACTCAATTCTCATTGACGTCATGCAAAAGTGCCTTCAGTGCGAGCCCAAAGCAATATTTTTGAATCCTTACGATAATTTTTCTCTTTTCTTCGTAACTTTGCTTTGAAAAGTTGTAGGGGCTCGCTCTAAATAAAGATTTTCGAGTAAGCTTTATTTTCATTTTGAAACGTTGAAAAATATGGCCAAGATCCTAAGTTATACAGTCGAAAAAAGCTAAAAAATCTAAAAATAGGTGAATTTTTCGCTTCTCTCTCGAACTGTGAGTGCTTGTAACTTTTGCTGCTGACCTTTTTTAGGGACGATTCAAAAAGGAAATTAAAGCTCAGTTCAAGTACTTCATTGTTCTTCTTTAAAGGACTGTCTTAGACCTTCTAGAGCAAAGTTATGATTGTCGTTAAATGGAATTTGAAATTTCTGTTCTAAATAAAAAAAAAAAATAAAAAAAAAGTATCTGCCGAGACCCCGATTTCTCGTTCAAAGTATATTTTTTGTTCTGTAGGATCCCTTAAACAAAAAGTGCGTATGCCCGAGGTGGCACCGAAAATCGCAGATTTTTTGTAGATTTCCTCATATACGTTTGGAACGTTGATAATAAAATGTTTCCTCTCGAATGGAAAGCTACATTTGAGTGGGTTGGATTAGTTTTTTATTTTTGCAAACACAAAATTCGCATAAAAAAAACAGGACATTGGCGTACGCTGAAAGTTTGTTCGTAAACCCTCGAGTGCAGGCAGACTGTGACAAGTAGTGCGTCGGACGGGAAAGTTTGTTATTTTCATAAACTATAAAAAAAAAACTCCTGTCCTACGACTACAAGTTTTAAAACTGCGGCGCAGGTACGGCAGCTTGACGTGAAAAGTTATATCGCGCGTGGACGAGTATGCACTCCGCCGAACCGTACTTTAATTGGAACTTGAAGACAATTAGAACGAAAAAAACAAAAAAGATGGACCACCTTGTACGTTCTTTTTTTCTGCAGAACCTGAACAATTTACTGGAAAACTACCTGGAGCCCCTGAAGCGCGAGACGTTCCTGTCGAACGCCGAGATAAACGCCCTCTTCGGCAACATCCAGGAGATCGTGACGTTCCAGCGGCAGTTCCTGCAGAACCTCGACCACGCGATCGAAGTCGAGGCCGATTTTAACAACTTTGATTATCCGAGTCAATTCAAGGTAAATGGAGAAATGAACAACCCCAGATCGAGAAAAACAAAAAACGTCCACAAGTGTAACTTTGCTTGCAGAATGTCCTGTTTTCCATTGGAAGTGCCTTCTTATATTATGTAAACCACTTCAAGCTCTACAGCTCGTTCTGCGCCAGCCACTCGAAGGCCCAAAAAGTCTTGCATCCAAGTGAGTCGATAATAACGACGTTACGTAAGTCCGTCCGTCCGTCCGTCCGTCCTCCTCTTCGAGCCCTCGATCATCCCCTACCCGTTGTTACGCGAGTCTTTAAAAACTCGATCGCACCCCACCACTCGATAGTCAGTCAGTCGCCGTAATAATTTCCCTCCGCAGACAGTTGTACGGTACATTGAAATTACTCGCCAGCACTTCAGTTAACCGAAGACCTACAACATCCAAAGTAATATCGCAACCTTGATCGTTCCGATTCCCGGTAAAGTTCCAAGACCCTCCGCCCTCTATTGAAAAACAGCGATAATAATACTGAGGGAAGGAAAAAAAAAAAAATAAAATAAAAACCGTTTACCCGCACTGCAGACGAAGGAAACCAAGCCCTGCAAGAGTTCCTACAGGCGCGCAACCCGCGCCAGCAGCACTCGTCCACGCTGGAGTCGTACTTGATCAAGCCGATACAGAGAATACTCAAGTACCCGCTGCTGCTGCAGCAGCTGCGCAATCTCACGGACGAGCGGAGCGAGGAGCACCAGCACTTGATAGGTACGCTTTTTATTAATTCTATTATATTTGTACATTTTTTCATCGCAAAAAGTATCATGTAATGTATCGTGCGCCGGCTGTCGGAGTTTCTACATGATCATCATCCTCATTCTCTGGTGCCGCTGTACTGTACTTATCGTACGTAAAACTGTCGAAACAGCCGTTTATATGCACGCGTCGTTTCACGAAAAATAATAGCGATCGGATGCGTCAAATTGAGTGTTTAGGAATTTTTTGTCATTTTTCTTCAGTTGTTAATATAAGGTGGGAACGTTTGAACCCAATTTTATCGGCATTTTCACAAAAACTTGTGTTAATTTGTTATCATTTTTTTAAAAAAGCTCCGAAAGTAGATGACGCTAGTGATAATTTTGTCCTTATGTAGCTTTGCACTTACGAGCTCATTATTCTGAAACCAAAATGAGGATTTTATCGTCGCCACTAAGTTTATGATGCATGTGCTTTGTAATGTGCGCGATAATGCCCGCTATTTTACCAAGACGAACTCCGTATGATAACGACGATACTGCTACTGTGTAGCTATACATTTTCATTTAGTGATGTAAAAAAATTTCAAGATATATTCGATTTCTCCTGACTACGAAAAAAAAGTCAACTACTCAACGCTATGCTAAATAATTCCCTGCGTGCGATTTGAAAGTATAAAAGTTTTCAGCCGCTACTGAAATACCGCCAACCAATTCATAAACATTTTTTAAATAATTTAAAATTCAAGAAAATTTCCCCAGCATCGATAACTTTTGAACATTGGAGAGTTGAGGCTGCTAAAAATAAAATTTAAAAAATGGTCGGCTTTATACGGTGACGACATTTTACTCATTTTTATTGTTTTATGCGCCAGAGCAATAAATTTCGTTCGGTGTGACGAAAAAAAAAAAAAAAAAAAAAAAAATAAAAAGGTCCTGCCTTAAAAAAAAAAATAAAAAATTTTAAAAATATAAAAAAAAAAAAAAAAAAAAAAAAAAAAAAAAAAAAAAAAAAAAAAAAAAAAAAAAAATAGTAATAGGTTCTGACATAAAATATGAGATAATGAAGTTTCCTTGAAATGACCCATGTATTCAGAGCTACTATATACGTTACGTATATGAAGAAATCTACGAAAGACTGCCATTTACTGTGCCAAAAAAAAATAGGTAAAATTTTTTTTGAAGGCCCATCTCGGGCGCACGCATTTTTTTGTTCTAGGGATCCCACTGAACAAGAAAAATACTTTGAACGAGCGATCGGGGTCGCGACAGATACTTTTTTTTTAGTTTTTTTTAAATTTTGAACCCAAAATTTCAAATTCCATTTATCGACTGTCCATCATAACTTTGCTCTTGAAGGTCGTAGACAGTTCTTTAAAAAATAAAAATGAAGAACTTGAACTGAGCTTTAATTTCCTAGCTGAAACGTCCCAATAGATGGCTCCCGTCAAAAGTTATGGGCATTTAAAGTTTGAAATGAAAAAAGAGGACTTAAAAATCTACTCAATTGCCTGATTTTCAGGTTTTTTGAGCTTTGAATGCTCACAACTTTGGAAGCAAACCTTCTTTTGGAAAGATTTTAAAAGGAAATTAAAGCTCCGTTCGAGCACTTCATTTATCTTTGTAAAAAGAATGTCTACGACTTTTTAGAGCAAAGTTAAAAAGAAAATAGTAAAGACATTCCGTAAAAATCGACTTTGAAATTTCCTAGTTCAAAGTATTTTTTTTGTTCAATGGAATCCCTTGAACGAAAAAATGCGTGTATCCAAGGTGTGCCTTCAAACAATTTTACGTCGTGTCAAGTTATTTTTTTGGCACCGCAGTTGTCAGATTTTTCGTGGATTTCCTCATATAACAAGAGAAGCGCGGAGGGGGACGAGCGAGAGAGAGCAGTGCAAAGTATGTACAGTAATAGCAGCGTTTCGTAACGCGCAGCGCACGTTTGAAGAGACGCGCCGCTGGCGTGGTGAGCATCGAGCTAGGTTGGCCGAGCGGTCTAAGGCGCCAGATTTAAGCTCTGGTTCCCATCTGGGAGCGTGGGTTCGAACCCCACACCTAGCAATATGTTTTTTGTTTTTTTTTTTTCTGTTTTTTTTTCCTTGTCCAAACAGAGCTCGAGCCGATGCCGCGAGACGAACATTTTTTCCGACAGACGTGCGATCCGTTGGAATGACTTGTTTTGTTTTTCAACAGAGGCGCTCAAGGGCATGGAGAAGGTTGCCGAGCACATAAACGAGATGCAGAGAATCCACGAGGAGTACGGGGCGATATTCGACCATCTGTTCCGCCAGCACCAAAAATCGTGCAAACAAGTAATTGTTGATCAACATTACCAATCGACAATCAGCGTTCAAACGATACATTGTCTCATCCATTAATCACGCTTTTTCGTGCTCCAGCCGATCGACCTGAGCCCCGGCGATCTGCTCTACTACGGCGGCGTCGAGTGGCTCAACATCTCCGACTTTCTGGGCAAGATAAAGAAGGGCCTGGAGCTGCACGCCATGTGCTTCGTCTTCAAATCGGCGGTCGTCTTTCTCTGCAAGGAGAAGCTCAGGCAAAAGAAAAAGCTCATGGTAATATATTTTTCAATTTCCATTCTGTTTACTTTTCCTCGATCGAACGTATAACACTTTCACCGCGCAGGGCGGCTCGTCGAAGGGCAACCTTCAAAAGACCAACGCCGGGGACGTCGAGATCATACGCTACCAGGTCCTGATCCCCGTAACGGAGGTCCAGGTGCGCTCGAGCTCGGCCAAGGACATGGAGTCCCACTTCCTCTGGGAGCTCATCCACCTGCGCAGCCAGCTCCAGCGCCGCTCCGAGAAGGTCTACGTCCTCTCGAACAGCACCGGGGATTTTCGCAATCAGTTTCTCAAGACGATACGCCAGATCATCCGGGAGTCCGTGCGCAACATGAGCATACCATCCAGGTACATCCATTATATTATATTATACGTAATACACTCTCTCTCTCTCTGTTGACGACTCTAGAATTTTTGAGTTGTCGGTCACGTTGTATTGTTCCGCGTTCCCCGAACAGACCCCAACTGGGACACCAAACGATGACGGTGTCGCCGCGCATGACCTCGAGCATGGGCGCCGAGAAGTCCCTGGGCCAGAACGGCGGCCAGCACCACCCGGTGCCCGCGATACCGCCCACGCCACCGACCCTGCCCACGCGCACGCCCTCGAAAAAGGCGCTCAAGCTCAAGATGATGAACTCGCAGATGCGGGGCAAGTTCGCGACCTCCTCGAGACAGCCCGTGGACCGGGACAGCTCGGAGGACAAGGACGGGGAGGAGACGGCGCAGCAGACCTTTCGCACGAGGAGCAAGACGATCAGCGACTCGAGCGGTGAGCTTTTTTCCCGTGTATTTTTATCTTGTTACTTTGTGGATCCCGTGCGTGATTTGGCGAAGGTCCCGGTCGCGCCGTCGTCGTCGTTGTTGTCGTTGTTCTTGGAAGAGATGCGTGATTAATTTTTATTTTTCACGAAATATGTTCACAGATTTCGCTTGAAAGCCTTATTGCTTGTGCGCTTGCGTATAATTACCCACGCTTTCGGATCGCTGTTTTTTTAGAACCCCGTTGCTTTTTCCTCCCTCTGTATGTACGACTAAAATTGGCTTTTTGTTTTTCGTCGTGTCTAAAGCTCGTGCGTGAGCAGCACGAAATACACGAGGACATTGATAATGTTCGATGGAAAAAGCAAGTTGGTGTGGATTCGGTCTTTGTATCACAGACAATTTTTGTGAAATCCATCATTAGGTCCGTAAGATGGATTACCGAGAAATATATTCGAGAGAGGTTTCACCTTATTTTCATACAAACAAAACTAACGAGGATAATATACGGCGAATGATACATTTGCCAGCAGTCAGATATATTTTTCGATGATCCAGCCGACGGCCTTGATAATACTCAGATTTTCTCCCCGTCTTTTCTGCCAACATTGTTTACCGTGTTTCACACGAAAGGCGTTTTTCAGGGCAGTATCGATTCAGACAATTTTTGTCCATCAACATCTCGCTGTTCTTACCTACCGCCGTTTCTGTACATAAATATTATAAATACATACGCGCAATAAAATATTCAACTTTCGCGGTCGTAGCAAAGAAAACAAAAAAAAAAGGAGGAGGAGAAAGTGGAAAAAAAAGGTTGTACCCGAAAAAAAAGAAAAAAAAACCACCATTTTCTATATTTATAGGGGAAGTAAAGGTTGAGATGGATTCGGGCACGAAGTCGGAGGGCGAAGAGGACTCGCAGGCCTACGCGGGCGAGAAAAAGACGAGTCTGGGCCGCACGCCCAACCATTTGACCCTGAGCACTACGTCGACGATATCGGCCGGCAGTACCGGGAGCCAGGCTAAACTGATACAGTCGACCCATAAGCCGGAACATTACCAGCCGGCCGCCGTTAAAGAGCTTGGTACGTTTCCACCGTCGGCTCTGCTGCTGATGCATGGCCTATACTCCCTTTCCTTCCTGGGGTTCGATCGAGTACTTCGATATCGCGATTGATTTCGATTTTGACTGTCACATTACCTAAGATGTGCACAAAAAAGTGACGAAAATGTATCATACTTCCCCCCCGCACAGGGTAAGTGACAGTCAAAACTCGAACTCGATCGCGATATCGAAGTACTCGATCGAACCCCGGTCCCTCCCTCTCTCGCTCTATCTCTGTTCTCAAGCTTTTTGTTTGCACCACATGGATTACTGCGTCATCTATAATCTCTCCTTCGCATCGATTTCGAGTTCGATAACGGGGCGGGCTCACATAGCACGACTGGCTCGCTATCTCCGAGCACGCGCGTACTCATTTTTGGTCGATACGTGAACAACCTTGTCATTCCACTTGATTGCTTTTTTTTCCTCATTCTCAAGAAACGCTTTGCTCACCGCTTGTACCGCTATCATGATTTTACTTCGAAATCTCGATCGCACCCGAGGCACCTCACATCCAGCGGAACGTCGTGTTAACGAATGCCAGTGAGTCTTCGTCATGTATCACGCATGATGTCATACGATGACAGACAATACCTGATAATACAGAGTGACTCGATCGGTTGCATACCTATACATACACCTATATAATACACATACCATATATAGAGATATTATAAAGACCGTCATATCTCTATGACACATAAGTACCGTTATATATAACACTCATCAGCTTTCATCATATGCAGCAATATAAGTATCAAGAGATCAAACGAGCGCCGATTAAAGCGCGAATGAAAATCACGCACTCTTCTTCGCAACACGGCCGCACGTGCGCCCCCCCCCTCGTATATATATAATGCTACCTTCGCAAGATCACGCACAATATTCACCAAACGCACACCAAAATAGTCCACTCTGTTGAAAAAAAAACCACGTGTACAAACCACAAACTAACGTGGGGCTCTTCTACTTCGTTTTTCATGTAGTTTTTTGTATACCATGTGGTTTTGTAAATGTGGCGAGACCTTTCAAAAATACATTTTTGTTCGTAACTTATGCTAGCAGTTTCTGTTTTGCGGTTTTGACGACTGAATCTTTATGTTGCAAGTTCTACGTGATTTTCATCACGAAAACCAGATGGCGATTAGGGACACAAAAAACCACATGAAAACGGAGTTGAATCAAACCACAAGTCAGTTTGTGGCTTGACCATGCGGCTTTTTTCAGCAGAGCATGGCAATCGTGTTTTATCTGTTTCATCTAAAGACTCATTGTACGGAAAAAAAAAAAACAAAAAAAAAACCAATCATCACGAACACTCACACGCAGGTTCGCCAGTGTGGAAACCGCGCGAGCTGCCGTCCCTGGGCGAGGCCACGACGCTGCCGCGCAAGGGCAAAGCCTCGGCCGCCGAGTTCGCGGACATTGGCCCGAAGCAGGGCGCCAGTCGCAAGTCCCTCGCCGACATCAACCAGGTGGCCCAGCAGCAGCACCACCACCACCACCATTCACAGCAGCAGCAGCAGGGTTTCAACAATCACGTATAAGAGAGGGAGAGAGAGAAAAGAAAAAAAGATATAGACAGGGGAAAAAATGAAATAAATTCAAATAATAGAAGATAACGATCGCGAAGGAGAAGAGGAATCCGCTGCACGCGAGCGGCGTTAAATGGGTATCTTCCTCGCACCCCCCCCCCCCCCAATCTCCCCCAGACACATAATATATATACGTAAAAGCCAGGGAGCCCGTCGGGGCCGTTCGATATTCAAATTTATTGTAATTGTCGTATGATACGCGCGGGAGGCGGGATTACGTTGTTGTTGTTGTTGCACGCTCGTTAGGGCGCGGCTAGTACTATATATACTTATACTCGTGCGTGTGTGCGTACGAGTACTCGGGGCGATTCGAAGAGAAAGATCATTTGCGATCGGCCATCTGCAGCGTGTATGAGGAAAATGAGTAATATCCATTATATGTATGTGTATGTGTATATATATGGCACGGTCTGTTGCTGTCCGTGCTAAATGAATCGCCGCGCGTATATATACTAATAGTTATACGTATGTACAACGCGAGACGACGCGGATGCTCGGGATGATTATTACACACTTAAACAAAACATATACTCGGACGAACAAAACAGGTAATCGATACAACGACAAGATATCTATAACTATCTATTTACGTGTATGTATGTATGTATGTATGCATCTTATGTATGTACACATACAAGGGGAGAAGAAGAAATTAATTTGAAGCACGAGAGCCACGGAGTCGCGTTGCAACACACGTGCACGTTGTTGTTGTTGTTGTTGTTTCTCGTACGCATAACTTTCCTCGGACGGAGGGATGATGAGTTCGTTCCTCCCTCCCCCGACCCTTCCACCCCCTCCGCGCGGAGATCTCTTTTGACCCGCATTGGCGCTTAACGGGAGACGTCAGACGCGTTGCGTTTATCGTAAGGATCGATTGCGTTGTTCTCGTCGAGAGAGTTGAGGGAATGTAAATCACGAGGCGTGGAATTTTGGTAAAAATAATAAATTAATAGTACAGAGTGCGGACGCGGATCGAAGGGCGCGAGGAGGCGAGTCTTTCGGCCGTGAATTTTTTTTTAAACGCGATCGTTCCTCAAGGCTAAAAATAAAACTATACTCATCCCGCTTCGTCAACCCGTGTGCGTTGCGTTACAGCCCCTCGGTTCGGCTTTTTTTTGTATCAAACGTCCCATTTTTACGTGTTTGCAAAACATTGTTTTTAAAAAAATAAATGAAAAAAAATCTTCTTTGCAAATGCGATGACGAAACGAAACTCGACGCTTTGGTGCCAATTACGACGTTCACGACGGACTGATTTGATGTGTATACTGCAGCCCGTATCTATGGTAGATGCGTTTTTTACCCTCTTTGCCGACACTCTATCGTTTCCCTCATCCTCCTATTTTTCCTGATGTAAACACATGAGACTAAACATCCATTTTTTTGTTCATCACCACAATCATCACGCACTTGAATAATACGTGTATAATATGTACACATCATGCACACCAGAATATCACTAAGATATTATATAATATAAGTAATTATTTGAAACGTGAAAAAAAGGAAAAAAAAATAATTAAAAATAATGAAAAATAATTTCTGGTGGTAGGACGCATTTTTTCGTCTGTATGGTGTTAACTGAGAACATTTTTATACAGGGTGTATTTCTATAACGAGTAAAAATAGAACAGAGTCAAATATATAGATATACGTCACGAGAGAGACCGTTTGGAGAGCTCGATCGTTTGCTTCCATCGTAAGTTGAATATATAAGTATGTAACATAAATGTACGTGTATAAGAGACACGCACTTAAAAAAAGTTCTTACATTTAAATGCATTTTTTAAGTTTTTACTCGAAAGCCGGTCGAAGGAATTGGAATTTTTTCGAGGGATTAAATTTTTCGATGCTCCAGTGATTGTTTGCATGATTAAGTGTAAAACGCGGGAGACATTATACATGTATAGATTAGTTTGTGGATTATGAAATTTCTTAAATAATATTTATAATGCACCATTGCTATTTCGAGGATTTAGACAGAAGGGAAGAAAAAGAGTTTACTGTCGTAAACTTTCGTTAGCGAATGATCGAACTTTGAACAGAATCAATTTTTAAAAGTATTCACAAACATTATATAAATACGAATTAATACAAGCAATATCATTTTCATTATTAAACACCTAAGGTTTCATGCATCATTGAAATTCGCCGTCAGGGTTGAAACTTTCAATCTTGTCGAGGGAGGCGTGATATACTTACGCGTGAGAAAATAATTTCGAGCGTCAGTCCAAACATGAAAATCCAAAGCACCCGAACCCAAGCCTACTCTTACTGCTAAAATGAATTAAAAAAAAAAAAAAAAAAAAAAAAAAACGGCAACATCGAACGTCTCATTTTTCCCAGTTTGCGCTATGGGCTATATTTGTTTTCCTCTGATGCCGAAAACGATACTCGAGAAAAACAGAAGAAGGAAAAACAAGATGCGCGTACCCGATTCGTTCCCTTTTCTGCTTTTAGCGCAGACAGCAACACGCGAGAACGACGATGGACGCCTTCACATATTATATGCAACGTAAAAACGATGTTAAATTTTTAATTAATGGAGAATAATGAAATCAGATCTTCAAATCGGCTCTCACACGTACGCACGCAAGTCATAGAGAATCTCGATAAAGATGTATGGTGTACTTATTAGGACAAAAGGCGACGATCACAATGAAAGCAAAAATATTATTATTGAGGATTTAAAAAGTAAATGATATGCTGTTCACGACGACGACGATGACGGTGACGATTATAACGAGGAAGATGTATTGATTATACATACAGTTAAAAAAATGGAAAAAAATTTACACATTTAACAGAGAGAGAGAAAGAGATGAGTATTAGATAGTACTTTATACGAATATCAGAGGGACGACGAATCAATTAAGCCGTGCGCGGGCGCGCGTGGCACCGGTCTCTCGAAACAGCCGACTCCGACGGCCGAAAAATTTTTCACATTATATAGGGGCCTCGAGCGCCGGACTCGCTCTGCTCCGGCTCCGCAGAGTCGGGTGTTCGCGGTTTTTTTGCGCCACTCACGAACTCGCGCCTACGACCCGAGCACGAGCGCCTCGGCCGCCTCGGACGCATACGGAATTTTATTTTTAACATTGCTTATTGTAATAAACGAGCCGGGACGCTTGGGAGCTCGGGATCGCCGACGAGGGAGGGCGATATAATCAACGCGGCCGAAGCGAGGTGTGGATAGATAATAGGTACGAGAGTCGACGCGAGCTGCGCGCGCCACTTAATTAGTTTAAAAAAGTTATACAAATATACATATATATATATTACAAGGAGTACGAGAGAAGCACGATTTTTCTTCGATACTCTCTCTCTCTCTCTCTCTCCCTTGCGTGTGCGCAAGTCGAGTGGATTATTTGTGGGTGAAGATTAATAATGAAAAAAAAATGAGATTAAAAAAATAATTCGATGAAAGTGAGAGAGGGAGAGAGCGTGTGAATGTGCGCGTGACAAGTGAGAGTACTGAGAGTAAACGAATTACGGTTGTGTTGAGCGAAACTTGAAGAGTGAGATTTTTTTCGATGGATTATTATCGTGAACGGTATCTTAGAAAAAAAAAATAATAATAAAAACTAATTGTGCTGGAGAGGCTGATTATACATATTATAAAATGATATACATATTATAAAGTGAGATAATTCGATATTATTAAAACATTGTTAATGATTAAAGAAAAAAAAGAGAGAGAGAGACAATTAACCATTAAACGAAAAATAATGATGATGAAGAAACGAGAAAAGAAAAAAATAAAATAATCCACTACGATTATTATTCGAGGCGTTATTTGAAGGAAAACATTTTTGTGTAAACTAGACAAGAGAAAGTATCCAAATAGATAACGATGACGATTACCTAAACAACAGAAAATATATTATACATATATAAATATTAAAGTAAATTGAAAAAAAATTATACCTACATATATTATATATATATATATATATATATATATATATATATATATATATACTTCTAGTCATTAGAATTGTACGCGCGGCACTTGGTCATTATCATCTCAAACTACTAATACTATGCACCTACCTATTTTCCTAGGGGAAAAATGAAGATACGATCGCGCCGAGAGTTTAAACACTTATGCGAAAAAGAGCATTTTTTTCAAGGTATCTCTTTTCGTCTTTTTTCTCTAGTGCCAACTAGTATACATACACGTGAGAATTAAGGTACTGTCGAAGCGTCACGTTTTAATTTTTATAGTGTAGTGAGAATAAATACGAATTCTATTGATTCAGAGTCAGTATTGTTATTAAGTGATTGTAGAGATATATACGCACATAGTTTTTTTATTGGAATCATCTTCTTCTGTAAGTACAGTATTATAAATTAATGATTGAAATTATTAGATTTGCGTGAAAATTTATAATTTAAAAATTTTCCATGTTAATATTAGAGTGTGAATTTATTTTTGATAAATGTTAAGGTATACTTGATATATAGCATATATTCAAATTCAATTGAGTATAACATATATATACTACTTGTTATAAATTACTATGTTGGCATTCAGCATTCGATTTTGCTCGTAAAGATATTATTAAGTAGTGTTATAAAAAAAAAAAATTTCGGTTTGCCAGAACGTTCATCTCATCCGACTAGTTTGGCGGGAACCAAAAAAATAGAATAAAGTAAAAAATTTCATCGCGACAATCACGAATGAGCTCCGATCGGAAGTACTAGTCCAGCGTGGAAACGAAAAACTTAGATAATAAAACCGCGAAGAGTTTTGAAAAATAAGTGAAAAAAATATTAAACCTAGGTTTGAAAAGAAAAGAAGAATTCGAGAAACCTTTTGAAGAATGAAAATTCGAAAAAAAGCGCTCAAAAGCTGTGTATTTTCAGGCATTCGACGCGATCGTCATCGGATATGTACCACATGAATAACGTCGCGTGCACTCGATATACACGCGAGTCACGAACGAACGAACATGAAAAATGCAATATTAATAAGAAAATTCGCAAAAAGTAATGAACACGAGTGCCGTGCGTAATGTATGAGATAAAAAGAGCGAGAGATAGAGAGAGAAGGAAATAATTGAATTTAACAAGCACATGAATACATTGACGAGTCTTGTAAGGTTTGAAGAAATAAGGCGATCATCGACAAACCGACGAAGAAGAACAATGAAGCAAAGAAGCGGGCGTGGAACCATGTTTTTTTTAAATTCATCTTGATCTCGTGGAACGAAGTGTCAAAATATGTATAAACGATTACGCGAGTTATTTATACGCGCGAAGAGAATTCGATCGATCGATATATGATAAATAGAGGAATTTTAAAAGGAACATATTCATATTATAATCAAAGTTGAGAAGTTATGTTGGAAAGTTTGAAAAACAATTCGAATTTAGTCCTGCTTCTTCGAACGTATAAAAGTATACACTAATGTTTATGTTGAATAAAAAAAACATAATGCTTGTGAGTGCTCGATTCAAAATAAGGAGCGCGCCGAGAAAAGAGCGTCAAACGATCAGCGACAAAATGTAGACCGATCATTTTATTACTGTATGATATATACAAACAATAATTATATAGTACATAGGTATAAACGAACTGTTACACACGAGTGTCTATTATACTTTATCGTCGTTGCAACAATTTTAAAAATAGTTTATGTCGATTACAAATCCATCGATAATGGAATGCGGTGTCTTTTGTCGCTGGATTGCGACGCTTCTTTTTCTCTGTATTTGCATGAATGCGCGCGTATCCGAAGATGAAATATACAAAATATAAAAATGATAATTTATTAAGTAACAACAGGAAAAAAATCATCCGAATTTCTTTGTAGTCTTAATGCTCTCTTCGACTTTCTTCGAATGTGAAACTATTCGTTAAATTTGTGATGATTTTAACGATGTACAAGATGAAAAAAATATAAATTTATCATAATAAAATATGTTATCAAGTTTACGAAATTTTAATCGAATATTTTGTGGTTATAGAGATTAAAAGTACTTAACTAACGCACAGATTATTCGCATGAAATTTATTCCATATTTTAAAGAATTAATTAAATTGAAAAAAAAAAGAAAATTATAACAAATCATACAGTATAAAATAAATAAACTATGAATGGAATTTTTTTGAAAAATCCTGCAATTGAAAATTGGAGTGAGATACCGCATCTATTGAAAAATATTCGTTGTACTGATTTATTGTCTACAGTAGCGTGCTACGTACGATCTTATTAAAAAAATTATTGAACGAGGAAACGCATATTCTTCGAACAACATTGAGGCACAGCTATATATTACACTGAAAACAGAACAACGGAATTGAAAAAAAATACTTTATCAGTAGAAAAAAAAAAAAAAATCTTTTAAAATTATTTTCACGCAGGTCTTGATGGTTCACGCCGGATGTAAAATGAAAATTCACGCGAGGTTAAAAGTGAAATTAGAAAGAGTCAGATTTTGGGATTTGGCACAAGGCGTGGCTTAGTCAATTTTTCAGCTATGCGTGGATACGTTTGATAATCAACTGAACAGAATGCTCACAGAAAACAGGTTGACAATTGTTCCTTCAAAATGTGCCGAAGGCGATTGACTAATGTCGAATCCCAATAATGCATGGAGAAGAATCGTGTATATTGAATAATGGAGAAAGGAATAGATGAATGAAATATAAACACCACGTGTCATGCACAAAATCCACTTCTCGCCGGCGCCTGTCGAATTAAAAAACTCCCACGAATTATCGCACGTTTCGTTGTGCACTCATGCATGTGACTCTTATCATCGATGCCAACGAGGGAATCGAAAATAAAGAAAAATAAAAGAAAAAATTATACGTAAAGGCATTGGTAGTGCATAGAAGAGGAGTTTAAATACTTCTATCACTGTCGACTGTTGGAAATGAAGTTTTACATACTTATATTATGTGGTTTAAAGAACATGAAACGTGAGTGATGCGTATGTTTGTTTGTTTGCGTGAGTATGTGTGCGTGCGCAAGTGTGAATGTATTGTTGTGCTGGTGCAAACGAAAATAAAAACAATGTATAACATGAGATCGTTGATATGCGTATGAAAAAATGTGGTTTCGGTTATAATGACGAAAAATAAATGTTCAATAAAATAAATCTTCATTAGATGTGGCTAATAAAAGGGACGATAATCATTCCAAGGGGGTAATATTCGAAAATAGCTGGGGGCCGGGAAGAACGAGATAAGTAATCGTACGTACGTACGTACACACGTGTGTATGTATACACGTGATTGCGAGAGAAACAAAGCTCATTAATGAGTAAATAAATAAATAAATAAATAAATAAAAGTGCGGATAATCGTGTATCCGAAATTTATCGGTTTCGATGTTAAGTAATTTATTATACTTACTCATAAGTCAACGGTTAAGACTTCGACAGCGAAAAGTTAAATACATCATAATAAAGTGGAAGCAAAAGTAGAAAAGGCAATGGGATATAACGCACTCGCACACCTAAATAAATACACCCATACGTGATTTGTCTTAAAAGAGGTGGAAGCGGACGCATGCCAAGCGAAGCGAAAAAAAAAAAAAAATCAATCTGAGAGGGCAGGGAAGCGGAAAGGTGTGTGTAGGTAATATATAGTACATAATTAAGGACCTTACGTTCCAGCTCTCGAGGCGAAGAGAAAACTTTCACATTTGCATTTGTCTATCTGTATAAATTTTATTGTATTATAAATTATGTACTTACAAAAGCGGCGCGCCCCAACGACGGCATACACGCGAACCGTGTGGACGCAAAAGCAAAATTATCTACAAAAAAATATCGAAAAATAACAAGCCGAGGAAAAAAAAAAGATCCGAGAGCGTATACTTATCATGTGATCTCGAGAACGAGTCTTGCGAGCACACGCGAATACCTTGGCGAGCGCCGGGCACGTAAAGAAAACGTAATTATATAGTTGGCCTAGTACCAAGTTTTTAATGTTTTTCTCTCAGTTTCTCTCGCCCCAAAGTTGTAAATCAGCGGTTTTCTGAAATTTATTGAATTATTATTATTATTACTATAAAGTTGCATTAAATATTATTTTTTGTATGCAGAAATTGTATTGATGACGGTGATGAAGAGCCAGAGTGTTTATCGCTAACGTTTGATAAAAATTGGGGATGAGAGAGGAGGGCTGGATGCATGCGAGATCGGAAAATTCTTAGAGAGGCGAGAAAACGTATGAGCATGTATTTCGGAGGTGGGAAGAGGATGCAGTCGATCTCACATTATTAGTTAGTGTGAAGTGAGTAACGGCATACAGTTATATGGAAAAGATTATGACTGTCGAGTCATAAGGAAATAAAATGACTTTATAATAGAATGACGAAGGGAGGGCTGCATACGTAGGATATGAGTGGAAAAGAAAGTCAGAAAAATAGAAGCGATCAACGAGTATTTCTAGAATCACTTTCTTTCATTTCTTTCATAAACGTTATTTCTACAAGTGAGATATTAAAATAAACAAAGAAAAAAATAATGAAGGTTTTACGAAGTCGAAAAACCAAGATGAATCCTATATAATATAATTCACGATTACATATAAATATTATATACATAAAGAATATGAAAGGGGAAGAAAAAAAATGGGAGAAACGACACAAAAGGAGACAAGAGTAATTTTTGCGTTTTAAACTTGTGTAATGTAATAATAATAATAATAATAATAATAATAATAATAATAATATTGATAACAAGAACAGCAACAACAACAAAAAATGAAACAAAAAGGTCTCAGTAGTCGAAACTCTGCCGAGTATGTCATTTATGATTATTGATTATTGATTGTAAACGATTATACGCTGTATTTATTGTTATTGCTCCTCGGTCAGGTGGAGACGTCTGAGTAGGAGATCATTTGTACAATCATTACGTCATTAAAATATGATTATTAATTACTGCGATCTCAACTTGTATTTATTTAACTGTATCCTTGTTCCAACTCATTTATTTCACTGACATATTTATACTTGTATCATGATATTTTTAACATGCATTTTATTTTTTAGTTTATAATATAAATACGTTTCTTTAGAATATATGCTATAGCACATTACTCTCCAAAAAACAACCGTCGTTTTATATATGTGCAGTTGGGTGGCCCATTTTCCCCCGAATTTTTTAAAACCCTTGTGTAAGATTCTCTAAAGTTAGTATAAGTCTAAAGAAATCATTTGCCCAAAAATGGGACCTATCGGTCAATATTGTCCACTTCCAACCAAACCTAGAAAGTTAAATAATCATAATTTTTGCAATTTTTTTTATTTTTGTCTTCAAATGACTCTCTGGATAAAAATTACGTCGCTGCAATGTCTCCCAAAACCTTGAAAGTTTCATATCATATGTAATAATAATTATAAAGATCAAAAATAATTTTTTCTAATTTTTAAGTACCTTAAGTAGTCGATTTTTCAACAGAAAAATGTCTTTTTCGACATTTTTTACAATTTTCGATTTTACTTTTGAACATCCTTCATATTTTGTTCTAATTTTAGGTTTGGTTTACTGCATCCTAATAAGAATCATATTCCCCCAGACTAAAAAAATGGACCTTTTGCTTGATTAATGACTTAAAAATGCCAAGATTGCATTAAAAACGGCTGTTTTTCTGCTCATGAAAAATAAAAAAATTGTTAAATTAACTATTTTGGTTATCATAAAAATTGTTTCTTGTTGTGCGGTTAAAAATAATAAATAGCATTGCTATTAAGTGATAGGTGATACTTAAAAAATGGTAATTGAGACTATGAAATTGATCGATGAAAACGTAGGATTTGTTGAAGTCTTGGATGTATATGCGCTCGGAATTCCAGTCTCTTATGTCAAGATCTAATTGCGAGGAGAATAAAGCACGCTTTAATAAATTAGAAGATGATAAATCGAATACCGTTTGCTGCAAACGAGTCATAAGTATTGAGGACTGTACCAAAGAGGAGTGCCTCACAGTTTCAGTTCGAACAGTTTTAACAGGTAAGAGAATACCAGGTAAGTTGGACTACTATGAGCAAGAATAGAGTATGACAGAACTCCTAGAAGATACTCATGACGTCTACCTACTGTTAACCATCCAAGGGCAAGACGGGTTACAAATCAATATTGAATAGTAAAACGCCTTCGTGTATTATATGACGCAGACGCATTAATATTAGAATTTTTTTTGCAAATCCAAAAGTTAAGCGCTCTTCAAGGGTCAATTTTATGTCGATGTACAAAATTTCATCCAATTTTGTTAAGTAAATAAGGAAAAAAGTTGGAAACGGCAGAATCCCCATGGAACATAACCTCTTACCTCCCACGTCCTCTTAAGGGTCGTGTGATGGCGCTGATTTCATGTGGTATAAATAGTAGATCCAATATGGCCGCCACCACAAAATGATGGACTACGTTTTTCTTTATAACCTCCTCGACATGGGTATCAAATGAAAGATTATGACTGGCAGGTTACACTAAGCTATGTGACGTTATGCAAAATTCAAAATGGCTGCCAGTACATAATGGCGGGTTACCTTTTTCTTTACTGGTCCCCAACATGGGTGTTAAATGAAAGGCCATGAAAAGTTTAGCTTCTATTTGTTGCTTTGTCTGACTGTAACAAACAAACAGACAGATAAGTGCATAAGACATGAAAAAGAACAAAATAGATTAACATCAAAAATATTTTTAAAAACCACGTTTGTAAATCAAACTAAAAGGTACAAAATAATTTTCTCTTTCCCTAATACACATAAATAAGCTTTCATATATTTCAAATCTTGTTCCGATTGTTCTAAAAGTTTCTAATTGTAAATTGTTATCGGCTGTTAACATACTTGTGATGTTTAAACCAAAAAACGTGGGGCGCATGCGATAAATCATTCATGTACGAACAAATTTAACTGAGTTCTTAGTAAGTTCATTTCACTAATAATCATATGAACTGTTTTATAAGTTGTCTCAACTATTAATACTATTAACACTTCTTACCATTATCTATTGCATGCGCCCCACTTTTTTGTTTTATACATTACAAGTATGTTAACAGCTGATAAAAATTTACAATTAGAAATTTGTGGAACAATCTGGACGAGGTTGGAAATATTTGGAAATATATGAAAGATTATTAATATGATGTATTAGTATTATTAGTATGTATTAGGTTATGAAAAAATTATTTTGTTATTTTTAATTTGATTTGAAAACGTAGTTTTAAAAGACTTTTTTTATTTTAATTCATTTTTAAACTTAGCCACCTCATTTTTTTTATTTTCCACGAATTGAATTTAATCACTTTGATGTGATCACTGCCGCTTGAACCAATAATATTATGAATGGATTTGGTTTGTTTGAAGTTATTCTCATTTGTAGTTCTTCATGTATAGTTCACAGAAAAACATCCTTTTTGTATAGAGTATTCTCCTAAATTTTTTGACCTAAACTGACACTTTGCATTCAATTTTATAAAATGTTGTAGTAATTTGAAGAATTTACGTTTACAAAGAATCAAAATTAGCATTCTTGTAATTATATATTTTTTTTTTAATGAATTTTGCACTCATGTAGAAGAGTGGTTTTTAAAACAAATTCAACCACTTGTCAAGTTATTACAATTGGTTCTGCCATTATTGAGTTGCAGATAGAACTGTTTTTTTATTTTATGAATAAAAACATAGAATTAATATTTTTCTGAAATCGTCAGTAGTTATTTGAACAAATAATATGTTTATTCAAAACGAAATTTCAAATGATATCAAAAACTTTCTGAGCAAAGCGATGGTACGCGCGAAAAATTTCTTTGCAATCATTTTATTTCTTCACGATATATATGTATTGACTGAAATATTCGACGAAATATAATTTTTAAGGTTACTATTCAAAATTTCATAAAGATATTTAAATAATTGTGAGCTCACACATTGTATTAAATATAAAAGAAATATGGGTGTACTTTACAAGATATATATTAAAAAAAACGTGTTTCGTCATCTGCTGAGTAACGGATAATCCTACGATGTATAACGATTCCAGAATAAAATAAGAGATAGGATAAAAAGTATTGTATCCGAGCTTGCGATGGTATCTACACAAATGATAATTTAAAAACGAATTTTTATACAAAATTATAATTAGGAATGGCAATGATAAAAGAGTAGTAATTAACAATAAATTAAGTGTTTAAGGAAAATTTGTGAAATCATACAGAAAAATAAAACCCCGACCATTTTTGTCCAATATATTTTGTCTGGTAAATCACTCCATGTAAGGATCCTATAATATACATATGTATAATATATCCTGCCTATACTGCAAAACCATTGGGTAACGTGTACCACTAATATCGCAGATAGCACAGTGCCATAAAATAACTTTGGTGCCGCTGCTCACCCAATTTTTGTGCTTAAAGCTCCCAAAACGTCATGTCTTGTCTAACAGCAGGCAAGACCTCTAAAAATATTGATATCAACTATGAATGCTATCATTGACGATTGTTGCGGCTGTATCCAAAGGTAATGAGCGCTTATGTTATTGAACTAAAATTCGAAATAATCAGTCGCAAACAATTCATACAAATCATCACTCGTTGTCATACATAATACTTATTTTAGATTGATTGTAAATTATAAAAAATCTTCAACATCAATAATATATAGTAATGAAGATGCACTCAACTGGTAATTAGAAAAATTCAAAAAATTATGATAAGTTCACACCATTTAAATTATGTATACTACATGTATTAGAACAAACATTTGAAGATATTCTGACACATCCAAAAACAAAGTACACTTACACGAAGTATGTTACTCATCGTTCCGACTTCTTAACGACGTGGCTGCAATCAGTGGACTCGCACACTCGATAGAGCCGTGGGCCCAAACATTTCTTTCTGCCTGTACAGCTGGCGTGGACAGTGTGTGGAAATAAAGGTGACAATACACTTCGTATTTTAGTTCGTACGAAATAATGGTGATTTTTATGTCCTTTCCTTGAATTTTTGTTTGCTATCTTGATTTGTTGGTATCTGTGCCGGCAAAGGTACCTTTTTTTTTACCTTTGTGCTGTACCTGTGCCCGTTCGTAACAATACGTTGAATCACGATGGATTTTCTTTAACTTAGAGGATTTTAAAGTTATAGTAAGATTAATTGTGAGTACGAGAATTAATATTTATCCTTTAAGTAGTTTTAAACACTTTCGTGATAATTGCACGGTGCATCGTTTTGATGTACACTTATCCTAGCCCCTTGACCGTATATTCGTTACTCCAACCTATGTTACTCCTACGTCACTGGCAACGCATGCATACCTTTTGAATCACTTTTTCTAATTCGAGTACATTTACTAATCATAACTGCTATTCCTCATTGTTTTTTCATATCAACTATTTGTCAAAAGAAAGAGCTAACTCATAATTATAGTAAAAAAGGCAAACTCAGCTTCGGATTAAAAAATCAACTAAATCAGAAAAATTGTTTTTTCAATACAGTGGTAACATAATATGTTGGGGTAGTGTAGAGAGCAGTGAGTAATGTGTTAGAGGTAAAACCATATGGTTTTTTTCGAAAGAGCGAAATTAGTTCCCAGAAAAGCTATTCACGTGTGCAAAAACGTTCTGGCTCAGTGAGTTTTTTCACCCTCTTGCGCATTATATTTTTGGTCATGACCAAGGCAAAAGTTATTAGTTATCGCTGGAATTAGTTGTACATACAATTTTCCTATAAAAGACAAAATATTATGGATATGCAAATACAATACAATGAAGACATCTCACCACAGCAAACATTAATTTCATTTAAATAATTTTTTATGCAGATTAGTTAATATTGTTACTGTAAACTGTAAGTCAACCGGTTAGGCCAAGATAACGATTTAGATACAGTACTTGTATGATCCATCAGACAATTAGTCTGCGGCAGTGATAAATCTGTGAGTACCCAAAGTATCTAGCATATGCAACAACTAAAAATCAGTACCATCTATAATTATTTACACTCAGTTATTTCCACCAAACTCTTTTAGATCAATATCGAGTTATAGCTTTTTCGTAATGAAAATTATACGGTACAGCAGTTCACACGTTTCAGGAATAAAAATTTGTATCCTACTAAGCTTACTTTTGATATGGTTCCACAAAGTTTCAAGTGGAGATCATCATTGCATATGGTACGGACAATGTAAAAGTCACAGCGATAAAGGAAAAGTTCAAAATCATTTAAATGATCATACTGCTCAGCCGATCAATGATGAAACTGCCGCTACTATACTTCGAAAAAGATGTCCACACATGTTCAATACTACAGGTAAAATTGGACCAATTTCTGTATCGTGAATATTTATTGAATTCATTTTTACTTTAATTCAACCTTATGAAAACAAAAACTTTTTAACAGACAATCCATTTACGTGCTGCGACGCTGCTCAAATAATAACAATGGATAAAAACCTACAGCCACTGGATCAGTTTCTGAGCCGATGTCCTAATTGCCTTAACAACCTCCTTCGTTCCATATGCTCTATAACCTGTGACTCAGATCAGAGCAGATTTATGAACTACACTAAAGTTCGAAATGGCAATAATACTGGTGAAAAATGCATCGAAGAGATTGAGGTTGGAAAAAACAGAGATCGAACGATTTGCTAACATACATTACAATTTACCATGAACATTTATTCTTTTAGAACTACAAATCCGATACTTATTTTTATAGGTATACCTTTCCGAGGAATATGCAAATGCCACTTTTGATTCGTGCAAAAATGTTTTCAACCCGTCAATGACTAGGATGGCCATGGATCTAATATGCGGCGGAGAATCTTGTAACCCAAAAATGTAAATCATCAGTTTATTTTTTATACAGAGAATAAATATCTTTCTATATTCTAATATCTTTCTATACCACCATTTATTTGTTATAGATGGTTTTCTTTCATGGGAAATGCGGAATCTAGCTTTGTGCCGTTTCAAATAAATTATGCGTTCAATAAAAATGAACTGATATCAAACGTCATCAAAGATCCGTTGCATCCACCCACTATACCGTGTGAAAGACCCTATAATGTGGGTAAAGATATCTCTTTCTCTTCTAAAACTGCTTTTTAACAATACGTTTTATTTATTTAAAATAGTACGTACATATTTTGGCGATACTAGCAGTAATAATAATAAGAATTGTTAAATATTCAGGAAAAACTACTGCCATGTAGTTGCGTGGATTGCCCTTCCGCGTGTAAATCTGGCAACGATGTACCTACGATTCAAGATCCACAAGAAATTTTCGGCTGGAATGCCTATGGAGTTATAGTAGCACTAAGTATTTTAGTTTTAAGTACATGTCTTACAATTTTTTATACCTGGAGAAATCGCAGGTCAATAACGAATGACGGTAAATTTTACTTATAAAAAAATAAAACTTTACCACAAATGAATCAATTATCTGCAGTA